>SJYH01007238.1:54040-71538 GCA_006408735.1 Sylvicapra grimmia
TAGATTAGTGATCACATCATCATGATTATCTGGGTCATGAAGATCTCTTTTGTACAGTTCTTACATGTATTCTTGCCACCTCTTCTTAATATCTTCTGCTTCTGTTAGGTCCAGACCATTTCTGTCCTTTATCAAGCCCATCTTTGCATGAAATTTTCCCTTGGTATCTCTAATTTTCTTGAAGAGATCTCTAGTCTTTCCCCTTCTGTTCTTTTCCTCTAATTCTTTGCATTGATCACTGAAGAAGACTTTTTTATCTCTTCTTGCTATTCTTTGGAACTCTGCATTCAGATGCTTATAGCTTTCCTTTTCTCTGTTGCTTTTCGCCTCTGTTCTTCACATGGTTACATTCTGACTGCAAGGGAGGTTGGGAAAATGAGATCCAGGCTGTTTCTAGTGCAGGTTCATAAGATGGATAATTAAAGCACTGACTAATAAGTCTTCCAGGTCTCCTGCATTGCAGGCAGACACTTTATCTTCCAAGCGACCAGGGAAGCCCCGAACCACTACTCACTGCAGACTTGTCCAAAGTCTGTTTATCAGTCAGGTCAGTTTTCCAAAGCTAAGTTCACCGTACTAATGGAAGCAGAAGGGTTTAGTAAGTCAAGTGGTCTGTGCTCCACTGTGTTAATTTGGCTAAGCTGGGACTACATTTCTCCAGAACCCCTTTCTTTGATTTCGAGTACAGCCACTCTGCTCAGTGGCTTAGTTGTGTCCGATTCTTTGCAACCCCATGGACTGCTGCAAGTCAGGCCTCCCTATCCATCACCAACACCCGGGGATTACTCACACTCATGTCCATTGAGTCGATGATGCCATCCAACGATCTCACGCTCTTCTGTCTTCTTCTCTTCCCACCTTCAATCTTTCCCAGTATCAGGGTCTTTTCTAATCAGTCAGTCTTTCACATCAGGTGGCCAAAGTACTGAAGTTTCAACTTCAGCATCAGTCCTTTCAATGAGTATTCAGGACTGATATTCTTTAGGATGGACTGGTTGGATCTCCTTGCAATTCAAGGGACTCTAGAGAGTCTTCTCCAACACCACAGTTCAGAAGCATCGATTCTTTGGTGTTGAGCTTTCTTTATACTCCAGCTCTGACATCCACACATGACTACTGGAGAAACCAAAGCTTTGACTAGGTGGACTATTTGTTGGCAAAGTAATGTCTCTGCTTTTTAATAAGCCGTCTAGGCAGGTCATAAGTTTTATTCCAAGGGGCAAGCATCTTTTAATTTCAGGGCTGCTGTCACCGTCTGCATTGATTTTGGTGCCCAAACTATAATTTGTCACAGTTCCTGTTGTTTCCCCATCTACTTGTCATGAAGTGATAGAACCAGATACCATAATTTTAGTTTTCTGAATGTTGAATTTTAAGCCAACTTTTTCAATCTCCTCTCATTTTCATCAAGATGCTCTTTTGTTCTTGCTTTCTGCCATTAGGGAGGTGTCATCTGAATATCAGAGCTCATTGATATTTCTCCTGGAAATCTTGACTCCAGCTTGGTCTTCATCCAGTCCAGTGTTTGTCATGATATACTCTACATATATGTTAAATAAGCAGGGTGTCAATATACAGCCTTGATGTACTCCTTTTCCTATTCGGAACCAGCCTGTTGTTCCATGTCCAGTTCTAACTGTTCCAATTCCATGTTCTAACTGTTGCTTCTTGACCTGCATGCAGTTTCCCAAGAGGCAGGCAAGCTGGTATGGTATTCCTGTCTCTTGAATTATTTTCCACAGTTTGTTGTGATCCACACAAAGGCTTTGGCATAGTCAATAAAGCAGAAGCAGATGCTTTTCTGGAACTCTCTTGCTTTTTCGATGATCCAATGGATGCTGGAAATTTGATCTCTTGTTCTCTGCCTTTTCAAAATCCAGCTTAACATCTGGAAGTCCATGGCTCACATACTGTTGAAGCCTGGCTTGGGTAATTTTGAACATTACTTTACTAGCGTTTGAGATGAGTGCAATTGTGCAGTACTTTGAACATTCTTTGGCATTGCCCTTCTTTGGGATTGTAATGAAAACTGATCTTTGCCTGTGGAAAAATTTGCTGGCCTACCGAGTACAGCACATTCACAGTATCATCTTTTAGGATCTGAAATAATTCAACTAGAATTCCATCACCTGCACTAGCTTTGTTTGTAGTGATGCTTCGTATTGCCCACTTGACTTCACATTCCAGGATGACTGAGTTTAGGTGAGTGATCACAACATCATGATTATCTGGGTCATGAAGATCTTTTGGGGGTATTATTCTGTGTATTCTTGCCACTTCTTAGAATCCTCTGATTCTGTTAAGTCCATGCCGTTTCTGTCTTTTACTGTGCCCATCTTTGTATGAAAAGTTCCTGCATGCAAAGTTGGTATCTCTAATTTTTTTGAAGAAAACTCTAGTCTTTCCCATTCTATTGTTGTCCATTATTTCACTGCATTGATCCCTGAGGAAGGCTTTCTTATCTCTCCTTGTTATTCTTTGGAACTCTGCATTCAAATGAGTACATCTTTCCTTTTCTACTTTGCCTTTTATAGCTATTTGTAAGGCCTCCTCGGACAACCATTTTGCTTTTTTGCATTTCTCTTTATTGGGGATGGTCGCGATTGCTACCGCCTGTACAATGTCATGAACCCCTGTCCATAGTTTTATAGGTTCTCTGTCAGACCTAATCATTTGAAACTATTTTTCACTTCCAATGTATAATCATAAGGGATTTGATTTAGGTCATACCTGAATGGTGTAGTGGGTTCCCTGCTTTCTTCAATTTAAGTCTGAATTTGGTAATAAGGAATTCATGATCTGAGTCACAGTCAGGTCCAGGTCTTGTTTCTGTTGACTATATAGAGCCTCTCCCTCGTTGGCTGCAAAGAATATAATCAATCTGATTTCACTATTAACTATCTGGTGATATCCATGTGTAGAGTCTTCTCTTATGTTGCTCTAAGAGGGTATCTGCTATGACCAGTGCAACCTTCTGGCAAGACTCTATTAGCTTTTGCCCTGCTTCATTCTGTACTCTAAGGCCCACTTTGCCTGTTACTCCAGGTACTACTTGACCGCCTACTTTTGCATTCCAGTCCCCTATAATGAAAAAGATATTTTTTGAGGGTGCTAATTCTAGAAGGTCTTGTAGGTCTTCATAGAACTGTTCAACTTCAGCTTCTTCAGCATTATTGGTTGGGGCACAGACTCAGATTATCATGATATTGAATAGTTTGCCTTGGAAACAGAGATCTATTGGTCCTTTCAGAGACTGCGTCCTAGTACTGCATTTTGGACTCTTTTGTTGACTATGATGGCTACTCCATTTCTTCTAAGGGATTCTCGCCCACAGAATCATCTGAGTTAGATTCACCCATTCATGTCCATTTTAGTTTTCTGTTTCCTAAAATGTCGATGTTCACTCTTGCCATCTCCTGTTTGACCATTTCCTATTTGTTTGGAACCTAACATTCCAGGTTCCCACACAATATTGCTCTTTACAACATTGGACATTACTTCCATCACCAGTCACAACTGGGTGTTGTTTTTACTTTGGCTTCTTACCTTCATTATTTTGGAATTATTTCTCCACTGATCTCTAGTAGCAGGTTGGGCACCTACTGACCTGGGGAGTTCATAGTTCACTGTCCTACTATTATTTGCCTTTTCATACTGTTCACGGGGTTCTAAAAAATGTGATCTCTACTGGAGAAGGGAATTACAAACTACTTCAGTATTCTTGCCTTAAGAAGCCCGTGAAAAGTATGAAAAAATTCCGAGGTAGAACTGACCAAAAGAGTAACTTGGGAGAGAGTTTGAAAGTGGAAAGGGAGCAGCAGTCTCNTGAGTTCTAGAAAATGTGATCTCTATTGGAGAAGGGAATTGCAAACTCCTTCAGTATTCTTGCCTTAAGAACCCCGTGAAAATTATGAAAAAGTTCCCAGGTAGAACTGACCAAAAGAGTAACTTGGGAGAGAATTTGAAAGTGGAAAGGGAGCAGCAGTCTCTCCTCTTCCAAGGTTTCTGTGTGGTGACAAGTAGCTGCAGACATGCCTGCAGTCTCTGGCATATCCTTGCTGTTCTCTGGGATGCATCCAAAACTTCCTCCTGACTCCTGGGCATCAGTACCTGGCCTGTCATTGGATGCTTGACTGCAGAGGCAATGGTTCCTTATCCATTTCTCTACTGTTGGCCCTCAGCAGTCTCACTTTGGTAACTAGTTGGACCCTATTGCCTCTCAGTTTACCTGGTTGGTGGCTCCCTTTTCAGACCTCGTTTCTCAACCTCCTCCCACAGCTGACCTATAAGACCTATTAATAATTCCCATAATAAATTGTGCATGCATATGTGTGTCCTAAGTCACTTCAGTCATGTTTGACTCTGTGCGGCCCTATGGACTGTAGCCCGCCAAGCTTCCTCTGGCCATAGGATTCTCCAGAAAAGAATACTGCAGTGGGTTGCCAGGGCTATCCTCCTCCAGGGAATCTTTTCCACACAGGGACTGAACTCGCATCTTTTGCATCTTCTGCACGCAGCTTCTTCATCACTAATACCATACCCTAAACACATGGGCTGGATCTAGCTCCTTCCCTGGTTGCATGAGACTGATTGTCCTTCAGTCACTGCTGCTGCTGCTTAGTCGCTTCAGTCATGTCCGACTCTGTGCAACCCCATAGACAGCAGCCCACCAGGCTTTCCTGTCCCTGGGATTCTCCAGGCAAGAACACTGGAGTGGGTTGCCATTTCCTTCTCCAATGCATACAAGTGAAAAGTGAAAGTGAAGTTGCTCAGTTGTGTCCGACTCTTAGCAATCCCATGGACTGCAGCCTACCAGGCTCCTCAGTCCATGGGATTTTCCAGGCAAGAGTACTGGAGTGGGGTGCCATTGCCTTCTCCACCTTCAGTCACTAAGTCTTTCCAGTTCTTTGCAATCCAGTGGGCTGCAGCACCTCAGCCTCCTCTCTCCTCCACTTTGTCCCTGAGTTTGTTCAAATTTCCTGGGGTATGACTGATAACAGTATGCGAATTTACAGAATCACAGGAGGGTTGAGGAAGTCACACTGTAGGACTGGGCCCCAAGGGACCACTGCCACAGGACCAGGAGGTCCTACTCATCTGCAGGCCAGTGTCCTCTGCCCAGCCCTTTTTCCTTTCTTAACTCTGCATAAGTACAGGTGTCTCATGGACACAACTGATGAGTGGGCCGTTAATGGCTTCAGATCCCTGNACTGGGCCCCAAGGGACCACTGCCACAGGACCAGGAGGTCCTACTCATCTGCAGGCCAGTGTCCTCTGCCCAGCCCTTTTTCCTTTCTTAACTCTGCATAAGTACAGGTGTCTCATGGACACAACTGATGAGTTGGCCCTTAAAGGCTTCAGATACCTGGTTGCAAGGGAGTCTGGGAAATGGAATTTTCAGCTCTCTGGCCTCTTCAGTTCAAGAGGGTGAGCAGCAAGAGGAATGCCTGGATGTTGAAAAGCTAGTTCTTACCCAGAGATATGCCTGGGGATTGAATTTTGATGTTGCCATCTGGCCTAGGGCTTCCTTTACAGGTCATGATGTTACTGGGAGACCATTGCCTCCTTAGCCCTGCAGATAATCCATGGCCAGGCTAGCTGATCACCAGGTGGCTTGTTAACATGATCGACTATGGACTTTGGTTCACCTTGATGAAATGAAGGAGGAGAAGGGAACTTCATTTATCCAGCAATTTTCACATTCCTGATCACTTATGCACATGGTGCCTCATCACCTACATTTTGCAGCTGAGAACACATCAGGTCCAGAGAGACTGAGGAAGCTGACTGAGGTCACACAGCTAGTTATGGCAGAAGCTGGACTTGAGCCATCCTGTTGACCAAAGAATGCCTGCTCCTCACCATTACTGTATATCTGCTAATATTGGGAGAAGCTTTTGTATAAAAGTCATTCATTCTTAATTAGGCACTTTTTCTTGTTGGCTGAGCAGTTTCAGGTGCTGGGGACATGATGGTGGGCAAAACACGTGGAGATAGATATTGGTATAGGTTAAGATGGTGTTGATAGGTATTGGTTAAGATGGGGGTTTTAAACTCTAAACAAGTCAGGGAATAGAAACAAGTGAAACAGATTTGGGGTTAAGTTGATATTGCTATGTTTTCTTTGTATTTCAATATGTGAGAAAAGATCTGTGCATCTATTTTTTTTTAATGTAGGTCCCTTGCCTTAGTTTTTGTTTTACCTTTTTTGAAAAGTATATTTATTTTGGACTGTGCTGGATCTTCGTTGCCATGAGAGAGCTTTCTCTAGTTGCAGTGCATGGGCTTCTCCTTGTGGCAGCTTCTCTTGTTCCAGAGTATGAGATCTAGAATGTAAGTTCAGTAGTTTTCACGGGCTTAATTGTCCCAGGGCATGTGGAATCTTCCCAGATCAGTGGTCAAAGCTGTGTCCCCTAAATTGGCAGGCAGATTCTTAACCACTGGACCACCATGGAAGTCCTGTTTTTCCTTTTTTTTCCCCCTCCATTCTGAAAATATTTCTCCATTCTGAAAAAAGCACAGACTATGGCAACTGATGATTTGTTTCAGTGTCTGGGTCGCAAAATGTCACGGTGATTGTTATTTTTCAGTTGCTAAGTCATGTCCGACTCTGAGACCCGACTCTAAGACTCATGTCCGAATCTGAGACTGTAACTTACCAGGCTCCTCAGTCCATGCATGGTGGGGACTGGGGCAAATTAATGAACCTGGAGAGCAGCTCAAAGTGGCAGCTTTGGTGTGGCACTTGCTGGTCAGGTGCATACTTCCGTGCCCATCTTGCCCACTTTTAGTGATAAGCTGAAAATTCATATTGTGTGTTATGTCGTCGAACTATATGTTTTATATAGTTGTAACAAATTTTGCAAACATATTGTGAAAATTAGTCAAACTTCTCTGTGGGTCAGTTCTGTCCTGTGAGCTGCCAGTTTGTATCTTATGTGGAAGAGCCTTAACTTAGGCATCAGTGATCCTGGGTTGGGGTCTGGGGTCTGCTACCTTCCAGCAGGTGGGGGTCACAGACAAGCAAATGACACTGTCTGGGCCTCAGTTTCACCTGCTGTAAAACAGGACTTCTGAGAACAACATGGTCTGCAGAGCCTTTTACTAAATCAATATTTTCTAAACAGTGGGTCATGGAGTCAACCTGCATCTTTCAAATAGAAAACAGGACAGGATGGAAAATAACAGGATGCTTCATAGTATTATAGGTCAGAATTGCTTTGTGGAACATATTTTAGTTTTACACATATGATATGCACACACACATATATCTGTGTTAAACTGGGTCTTGATGTAATATGCATTTCTTATACAGAGAGACTGAAAAGGAAGCTTTGAAACAAAGTGTTGTTCACGTCTGAATGCATTCAATGATGGGAACTTGTCTGTGAGGTGGCTTTTCTCTTCAGTCCCATTTTGCAGGTGAGAAAGCTGAAGTTCCAAGAGTTAAGTTCCCACGAACAGGAAAAGCAATAGCTGGGATCTGACCCCAGGCCTCAAAGTGCTACACTCAATATGCCAGCAAATTTGGAAAACTCAGCAGTGGCCACAGGACTGGAAAAGGTCAGTTTTCATTCTAATCCCAAAGAAAGACAATGCAAAAGAAAGCTCAAAGTACCGCACAATTGCACTTATCTCACACACTAGTAAAGTAATGTTCAAAATTCTCCAAGCCAGGCTTCAGCAATACCTGAATGGTGAACTTACAGTTGTTTTAGCTGGTTTTAGAAAAGGCAGAGGAACCAGAGATCAAATTGCCAACATCCGCTGGATCATCGAAAAAACAAGAGAGTTCCAGAAAAACATCTACTTCTGCTTTATTGACTATGCCAAAGCCTTTGACTGTGTGAATCACAATAAACTGTGGAAAATTCTTCAAGAGACGGGAATATCAGACCACCTAACCTGCCTCTTGAGAAATCTGTATGCAGGTCAGGAAGCAACAGTTAGAACTGGACATGGAACAACAGACTGGTTCCAAATAGGAAAAGGAGTACGTCAAGGCTGTATATTGTCACCCTGCTTATTTAACTTATATGCAGAGTACATCATGAGAAACGCTGGACTGGAAGAAACACAAGCTGGAATCAAGATTGCCGGGAGAAATATCAATAACCTCAGATATGCAGATGACACCACCCTTATGGCAGAAAGTGAAGAGGAGCTAAAAAGCCTCTTGATGAAAGTGAAAGAGGAGAGTGAAAAAGTTGGCTTAAAGCTCAACATTCAGAAAACGATGATCATGGCATCTGGTCCCATCATTTCATTGGAAATAGATGGGGAAACAGTGGACAGCGTCAGACTTTATTTTTTGGGCTCCAAATCACTGCAGATGGTGACTGCAGCCATGCAATTAAAAGTCACTTACTCCTTGGAAGAAAAGTTATGTCCAACCTAGATAATATTTTCAAAAGCAGAGACATTATTTTGCCAACTAAGGTCCGTTTAGTCAAGGCTACGGTTTTTCCTGTGGTCATGTATGGATGTGAGAGTTGGACTGTGAAGAAGGCTGAGCGCCGAAGAATTGATGCTTTTGAACTGTGGTGTTGGAGAAGACTCTTGAGAGTCCCTTGGACTGCAAGGAGATCCAACCAGTCCATTCTGAAGGAGATCAACCCCGGGATTTCTTTGGAGGGAATGATGCTAAAGCTGAAACTCCAGTACTTTGGCCACCTCATGCGAAGAGTTGACTCATTGGAAAAGACTCTGATGCTGGGAGGGACTGGGGGCAGGAGGAGAAGGGGACGACCGAGGATGAGATGGCTGGANACTAGAGAGCCTCTTGATGAAAGTGAAAGAGGAGAGTGGAAAAGTTGGCATAAAGCACAACATTCAGAAAACTAAGATCATGGAATCTGACCTCGTCACTTCATGGCAATTAGATGGGGCAATAGTGTCCGACTATTTTTCTGGGCTCCAAAATCACTGCAGAAGGCGACAGCCGCCATGAAATTAAAAGACGCTAGTCGCTTGGACTGTTAGGAAATCTAACCAGTGCATCCTAAAGGAGATCAATCCTGGGTGTTCATTGGAAGGACTGATGTTGAGGCTGAAACTCCAATACTTTGGCCACCTGATGCGGAGAGCTGACTCACTGGAAAAGACCCTGATTCTGGGAAAGACTGAGGGCAGCAGGAGAAGGGGACGACAGAGGATGAGATGGTTGGCACCACCAACTCAGTGGACATGGGTTTGGGTGGACTCCGGAGTTGGTGATGGACAGGGAGGCCTGGCGTGCTGCGGTTCATGGGGTCACAAAGAATCAGACAGGACTGAGCGACTGAATTGAACTGAACTGAATAGCTGTCAGTTCGTGCCAATGGCGGTGNCTCCGGAGTTGGTGATGGACAGGGAGGCCTGGCGTGCTGCGGTTCATGGGGTCACAAAGAATCAGACAGGACTGAGCGACTGAATTGAACTGAACTGAATAGCTGTCAGTTCGTGCCAATGGCGGTGTCGCACTGCCCTCTTGTGGTCACTGGCGAGCACAGCTTCACGGGTGCTGAGCCCGCAACACCGTCCGTGCCATGTACGCTGCGGAAGAATGGCTGAGCGCTCTGAACTCAGATTTCCCTTCACCCAGAACAAACTGTCTGTCTACCCAAATCCTTGTGAGTATCGGGAGAGTCGAGGCAGGACCACGAGGGCCCCTTTAGGGGACCTGGGGACGCTATCCCTCCTCATCTGCTTCAGGGAGAACAGTTTCCAGTGGGAGGGANCTGAAACTCCAGTACTTTGGCCACCTCATGTGAAGAGTTGACTCATTGGAAAAGACTGTGATGCTGGGAGGGATTGGGGGCAGGAGGAGAAGGGGATGACTGAGAATGAGATGGCTGGATGGCATCATGGACTCAATGGACGTGCGTCTGAGTGACCTCTGGGAGTTGGTGATGGACAGGGAGGCCTGGCATGCTGCGATTCATGGGGTCGCAAAGAGTCAGACACGACTGAGTGACTGAACTGAACTGAAAGAAGCCAAGCTGCATTCTGTATGGGTCCATTTACAGGAGCTTGCAGATCTGAGGTGACCGAAATCAGGAGAGAGGTGGAAGACTGGGGAGAGGTGAGGAAGGACCACGAGGGGCCCTTTAGGGGACCTGGGGATGCCATCCCTCCTCATCTGCTTCAGGGAGAACAGTTTCCAGTGGGAGGGATGAAGACAGGTGTCTGGTCCAAAACAGATGGTCATGGGCATTCTCATGATCGTGAAGGTATTTTCTCATTTTATAATCTACACACAGTTTACTGAACAAAGCTCAAGTGTGCATCATGATATTTTCTTACAGATGATTATACTTGGGTACCCATCGCCCAGATCAGCATGATTCTTAAAAATAGAAGTCAGATTATGCCCCTCTCCTGCTTTAAACTGTTTGGCGTCTTCTCACTGGATTTGGAATAAGATCGAATGTCCAACAGAATAAAAAGTCCCACAGCCAGTAAATATCAGTCCTCTGCTGATGGATATTCTGTTTGTTTTCATTCTTTGCTATTACACACAGTATTGTAAAAAATAACTCTATATAGAATATGCATATTTACATAAATATATCTGTAGACAGATTCTCAGAAGTGGAATTACTGAGACAAACTTACAAATTGGGTAAATACTGCCCACTTTCTCTCCTTAGTAGCTGTGCCAATTTCAGCTTTCACAAGCAATGCATGAAGCCCCGCATCTCCACCAGCACTGTGAGTCCTAAAACTTTCAAACTTTTGTCAATCTGATGCAAAAAAATATCTCAGTATATTTGCATTTCTCTTATTATGAGGGAACTTGAACATCTTTGTATAAATTTAAGAACCAGTGGCACTTAAAAAAATATTAAGATGTCTGTTCATGCCGTTTGATCGTTTTTTTGTGTTGTTGGTTTATTATTTATTGCTAAGAGGTTTATATATATATCAATGGGGATTGACACTTACTGTTGTCTGGATTTGAATTTCAATTTGACTTTTGTCTCATGTTTTTGTTTTATAATAAGTATCTATTTATGGCTGTACTGGGTCTTCATTGCTGCCAGGGCTTATCTCTAGTTGTGGAGAGTGGGCCTCCTCTCTAGTTGTGGTGCACAGTCTTATCACTGCAATGGCTTTTCTTCTTGTGGAGCACAGGCTGTAGGGCAAGTGGGCTTCAGTAGTTGGGGCTCCTGGGCTCTGAACACAGGATCAATAAGTTGTAGTGCATGAGTCTAGTTGCCCCTCGACATGTAGTAACTTCCTAACCAGGTATTGAACTGGTATTTCCTGCATTAGGAGGCAGTTTCTTTAGCACTGAGCCACCATGGAAGACTTACTTATGTTTTTTAGTAAGTTTTTTAAGGTGGTCAAATTTCTCATTTGTGTAGGTGGGTTGTCTCTTTAGGTAGACTCTGGAGGTCAGGGATCAGCCATATCTAATTACTTTATACCTCTTCTATCACCAAGTCCAAAGCCTTATTAAGCGAGTGACAACAGCAGCTATTTACTATTCATATGAAGCTCAGATCAGAAATTTTCCATCTTTAAAACACCTGGAAGCCTTCCCTCTTAAGCTGTTACATTGTTAACTCTATTTTTTTATGGAGATGTCTTCAAAGTATGGTACCTGTGATTTGCTTACTGGGAAGGTGACTGGATGATGATACATGGTACATTTATAAAACCAGACAGTAACAACTATTGCAGAGATAGGGCTCCACATTCCAAAAAGGGACATCTGATCCCTTGGTAGTTTTAATCCTCATAGTTCATCAATGCTTAGTTACCTTTCAAATTGAGTTAGGTGTAATAATTTCTTATTGTAAATATATTTAAAGAAGTGGCATTTATCTAACTGACAATGCAGGCCCTGGAGTCTTACTTCACTATAATGGACATCCATCATTCCAGCATCCTCCTCCATTGCTCCTTCTTCATCTAAGTTGGGAGTAATTTTCTTGAAGGCTGAACATCCATTAGGGAATAATTCTGTGTAAATAAAAAGCAATGAAGTAAATTTACTTTTGAAAAGTGTTTTGTAAATGAAAGACAGACTTACATGGATTACCTAGCCTTAAAAATAAACACATACTTTTGGGAAGGAACAAAGTCATAAGTGCAATTTTCTGTTAAAAAAAAAAAAAGAAACAACTTTTTTTTTTTCCAATTCTATCTATCTACTAATATCTTACTAATCTTTTCCCCAAATGATGAGCTCAAGGTACTTACAAATAAATTTCATTCTCTGACTGTCCCTCATCTGCAATGCTTGGTATAGTAAAAGTTTCCTGATATGATCTATTTATTGACTATGTCAAAGCCTTTGACCGTGAGGCTCACAATAAACTGTGGAAAATTCTGCAAGAGATGGGAATACCAGACCACCTGACCTGCCTCTTGAGAAACCTGTATCCAAGTCAGGAAGCAACAGTTAGAACTGGACATGGAATAACAGACTGGTTCCAAATTGGAAAAGGAGTACATCAAGACTATATATCGTCACCCAGCTGATGTCATGAGAAACTCTGGACTGGAGGAAGCACAAGCTGGAAGCAAGATTGCTGGGATGGCACCTGGTCCCATCACCTCATGGCAAATAGATGGGGAAACAGTGGCTGACTTTATTTTTGGGAGCTCCAAAATCACTGCAGATAGTGATCGCAGCCATGAAATTAAAAGACGCTCACTCCTTGAAAGGAGAGTTATGACCAATCTAGACACCATATTAAAAAGCAGAGACATTACTTTTTCAACAAAGATCCATCTAGTCAATGCTATGGTTTGTCCAGTAGTCATGTATGGATGTAAGAGGTGGACTATAAAGAAAGCTGAGTGCAGAATTGATGCTTTTCAACTGTGGTGTTAGAGAAGACTCATGAGAGTCCCATCTAGTCCATCCTAAAGGAGATCCAACCAGTCCATCCTAAAGGAGATCAATGCTGAGTGTTCATTGGAAGGACTGATGTTGAAGCTGAAACTCCAATACTCTGGCCACCTGATGCGAAGAGCTGACTCATTTGAAAAGATCCTGATGTTGCAAAAGGTTGAAGGCAGGAGAAGGGGACAACAGAGGATGAGATGGTTAGATGGCATCACCGATTCAATGGACATGAGTTTGGGTAAACTCCGGGAGTTGGTGATGGACAGGGAGGCCTGGCGGGTTGTGGTTCATGGGGTCACAAAGAGTCGGAGATNGAGAAAGGGACAACAGAGGATGAGATGGTAAGATGGCATCACCGACTCAATGGACATGAGTTTGGGTAAACTCCGGGAGTTGGTGATGGACAGGGAGGCCTGGCGGGTTGCTGTTCATGGGGTTGCAAAGAGTCGGACATGACCGAGCAACTGAACTGAACTGAATATAGTCTAAAAATATTAACACTTTGATCCTGTGTGTACGTTTATCTTCTGTCATCTAAACAAAGAGGGCATGTACTTTTCAGGTAAACATTGAATGAGTTTTTGTAACCATCTCTAGTTCCTTGTTTTACTGGAGAACTGGAAAAGTGGCCTAGGACTTGTAAAGAGAAACAGGAAATAAAATAGATGCCAGGGATAAGGCATCCTTAGAGACATAGGATGGGGCACTGGAAGAACCAGAGCTTTTGAAGTTACAGACCCAGTTTTATCATTAACTGTGTGATTTTAGACATGTTTTTCTCTCTAGGACTGTATCTGTAAAACAGATGACAGCTACTTATAAGAACTCAATGAAATGTAAAGTATTTAGAGCAGTACCTAACATACAAGTATTTCATAAATTTGTTTTACCAAAGCTGCCAATAAGTAAACTCAGTTTCTGAAGATAAAATTAAATAATTGCTAGCAGTTGGTATAGTGACTGCAGTTGGACCACTGGGAGGTTAAGTAGTAAGCCCCAGCTAAAAACTATTGCTGTAGGATTGTGGACCAAATTGTTACCATCAAACAAGAGTCTGGGGATAAAAGGCCACATGGTTGCCCTACAGATTTTGCCCTTTGGAACATGTCCAAACACTCTTGCTGTGGTTGCATTTACCCCTATATAAGTGGGTTGTCACTTTCAAGGAAAATTCAATCTCCTTACAACAGAATCTGCTAGTCAGTAGAAAATCACTGGTCGCAAAGGGGACAAACAGCTTTTGCCATCTACTGTTCTACCATCTAATAGTGATGCTTAGAAATGATGATGTTCTCACGACTAAATATTTGGTAAGCTTCCTGGTGTTAGAGGCTGGAGAAGGAAGAAGGAAGGCTTAAGAAAGCCAAACTTCATACTGAGATTTCTCAGCATTCTGATGGGAAAAGGGTCATGTATCATGGCTTGGTCTATGGGACACTCGTTGAGTAGTAGTGCATTGTGAGAACTTTTTGAAATTTAGGAGAAAATATCCCACTTGATGCATAAAGTGAAGGGTTAGTTAGGCAGTTAAGGAAGCTGAGTGCAGAATTGATGCACTTGAGAACAGGTAAAGAATGTAGTCCTTAACAAAGAAGAGAGTCAACCCCCTGAAGGGCTCAGGCAGCTACATCCATGACTGGGGGAAAAATTCTGTCTATTCTGACGTTATTATTATTTTAAATGATTCCCACATCCAGGGTTTCTAGAAAAGGCCAGGATTCAGGTGAGGATAAAAAGGGGCCAAAGCATCTCAGGAAAGGATCTTTCGGTGTGTATCTCAAGTAGAGGGAGGAAAAATTATGGTTCCTGTCAGAAATAAACAGGTTGAGAGCTACTTTTGGACTCTCTGGTCTATATCATCTGGTGTGCTCTTAAGCATTTTTTCAGCTTCAGAGTCCACTCTTCTTGCTAAGTGCATTACCTTGATTCCTATGCCTGATGATGCATCTCCAATTAGACAAGCACATATATATACACATACACACACATATGAGTATATATAAATATATATGTCATTGTTTAAGTTATCAACACCCACCAAACTATCAAATGATAAGAGGACTCTTTTTTGTGGGTCNATCTCCAATTAGACAAGCACATATATATACACATACACACACATATGAGTATATATAAATATATATGTCATTGTTTAAGTTATCAACACCCACCAAACTATCAAATGATAAGAGGACTCTTTTTTGTGGGTCTTCAAAATGCTTAGGGAAAACTTTGATTCCCTTTAGTCTTGTTTCGTTTAGTCTTGTTTCGGATGAAACAAGTTACTAAATCTAGGCAGTGAATAACTGTGTGAGGGCTCTTCTGTAGCCCTATGTAGCATTATATCACATGGCCTTAAAGTCTCTGCTTTAAATCTTTCTGGTATGTGACCTGGATTCCTGATTCTGCCCTTCAAAGCTGTGGCTTCTGTTCTCCTGATATTATCCTAGGGCAAGCAAGATGAAAACTGTCCAACTAGACCACTACCTTGAGCACGAATGGTCTCGCAAACAAAGTGGAGGAGAGTTTGAAGGATGGGGAAGCTACCCTTGCTAAAATAAGACTGCTAGTTAGAAGAGGATTAGNTAGTTTGAGAGCTACTTTTGGTCTCTCTGGTCTACATCATCTGGTGTACTCTTAAGCATTTTTTCAGCTTCAGAGTCCACTCTTCTTGCTAAGTACATTACCTTGATTCCTATGCCTGCTAATGCATCTCCAATTAGACAAGCACATATATATACACATACACACACATATGTGTATATATAAATATATATGTCCTTGTTTAAGTTATCAACACCCACCAAACTATTGAATGATAAGAGGAGTCTTTTTTGTGGGTCTTTAAAATGCTTAGGGAAAACTTTGATTCCCTTTAGTCTTGTTTCATTTAGTCTTGTTTCGGATGAAACAAGTTACTAAATCTAGGCAGTGAATATCTGTGTGAGGGCTCTTCTGTAGCCTTATGTAGCATTATATCATATGACCTTAAAGGGTCTGCTTTAAATCTTTCTGGTATGTGACCTGGATTCCTGATTCTGCCCTTCAGAGCTGTGGCTTCTGTTTTCCTGAGGTTATCCTAGGGCAAACAAGATGAAAACTGTCCAACTAGACCACTACCTTGAGCACGAATGGTCTCGCGAACAAAGTGGAGGAGAGTTTGAAGGGTGGGAAAGCTACCCTTGCTAAAATAAGACTGCTAGTTAGAAGAGGATTAGGAGATAAGAGCCTCAAGTGGAGGGCTAAAGGAGAAAGGCTGTAACTGGGAAGGAATTGAGGAAAGGAAAAGCTATGCAGAATGGAAGCTATCAGATCCCGGGTATAGAGACTTGGGAAAGGGATCAACATTACCCTATAAGGCATGACAAGAACAGACTCTATGAGAAAGGAAATTCCTTTTCCTGGGGTGATGGAGGAGCTCTACAGGCCTGAAGCTTTGCTGAATCTTGGATGCTCTGTGGTGGTGGAAGAATCACGCTTGATTCTTGTCTACCCTGGGGGAAAACAACTGTGCACTGTCTCAGAAAGAGAAGAGGAAGAGGTACAGGAGTCTAGTCTCCAGAAAATGACATGTAGAACACATTGAGGTTTGCAGACAAAGTAGAAGTAAGGAAATTTAGATCTGTTTTTTGATTATGTATTTTGGGGACTGGGAGTAACTAACACTTTGTCTCACCACTTAGAGGTAACTTAGAAAAAGGGAAGAAAATGAGATCCTTGAGATCTCTGGTACAAAGAGCAAGAGCTCTAGGTGAAAGAAGTTTGTGGGTNGTGGTGGTGGAAGAATCACACGTGATTCTTGTCTACCCTGGGGGAAAACAGCTGTGCACTGTCTCAGAAAGGGAAGAGGAAGAGGTACAGGAGTCTAGTCTCCAGAGAATGACATCTAGAACACATTGAGGTTTGCAGACAAAGTAGAAGTAAGGAAATTTAGATCTGTTTTTGATTATGTATTTTGGGGACTGGGAGTAACTAACACCTTGTATCACCGCCTAGAGGCAACTTAAAAAAAGGGAAGAAAATGAGATCCTTGAGATCTCTGGTACAAAGAGCAAGAACTCTAGGTGAAAGAAGTTTGCGGGTGGGGGTGAGGCAGGGAGCACTGTACCTTTCTCTCCACTTTTCCTTTCAGTTCAGTGCCGGAAGCATGAAAAGCAGGATCTAGAAATGGCCCCTCTCTGGTGTTCTGTGGTCACTTCGGGGTGCCCAGGGACCAAGTCTTTGCTCAGTCAGCCAACCACGCAATGGGACAGACTTTTCTTTTTTTCTTAAAAACTCTAAACAGGAGAACATCTGTCTCCAATGCGTCAGCTGTAGCATTTCATTCCATCTTGATGAAAATAAAACTTTATGATGACTTCAAGAGAAATGGCACAGAACTTTGAGAAAGCTGAAAAATTTTGGCAATTGATATGTCAGAGATTTTGTTGTAATCATAAAAGATATTTGATAGAAAGCAAAGGGTTCTACAATTGCTCTATTATTTTTGATAAATAAGTTTGTCTTAAGCGTAAATGGAAACTTTTCTTTCAGTCCTGCACTCAAATGTACTTTTATTTACTTTGTGAATATCCAAGTCTTACCTAGGTTATGGATTTCTCAGACTGGAAGACAGGTTAACAGATTAAGATTTTAACTTGTGTTTTAACACTAGTGG
>SJYH01007238.1:72210-82296 GCA_006408735.1 Sylvicapra grimmia
GATGCTTAGAAATGATGATGTTCTCACGACTAAATATTTGATAAGCTTCCTGGTGTTAGAGGCTGGAGAAGGAAGAAGGAAGGTTTAAGAAAGCCAAACCTCATACTGAGATTTCTCAGCATTCTGATGGGAAAAGGGTCATGTATCATGGCTTGGTCTATGGGACACTCGTTGAGTAGTAGTGCACTGTAAGAACTTTTTGAAATTTAGGAGAAAACATCCCACATGATGCATTAAGTGAAGGGTTAGTTAGGCAGTTAAGGAAGAGGGCCCCCAAACTTGAGAACAGGTATAGTATGTAGTCCTTAACAAAGAAAAGAGTCAACCCCCTGAAGGGCTCAGGCAGCTATATCCATGACTGGGGGAAAAATTCTGTCTATTCTGACGTTATTATTATTTTAAATGATTCCCACATCCAGGGTTTCTAGAAAAGGCCGGGATTCAGGAGAGGATAAAAAGGGGCCAAAGCATCTCAGGAAAGGGTCTTTCAATGTGTATCTCAAGTAGAGGGAAGATAAATTATGTTTCCTGTCAGAAACAAACAGGTTGAGAGCTACTTTTTGACTCTCTGGTCTACATCATCTGGTGTACTCTTAAGCATTTTTTCAGCTTCAGAGTCCACTCTTCTTGCTAAGTGCATTATCTTGATTCCTATGCCTGATGATGCATCTCCAATTAGACAAGCACATATATGTACACATACACACACATATGCATATATATAAATATATATGTCCTTGTTTAAGTTATCAGCACCCACCAAACTATCCAATGATAAGAGGACTCTTTTTTGTGGGTCTTCAAAATGCTTAGGGAAAACTGATTCCCTTTAGTCTTGTTTCGTTTAGTCTTGTTTTGGATGAAATATTGTTACTAAATCTAGGCAGTGAATATCTGTGTGAGGGCTCTTCTGTAGCCCTATGTAGCATGATATCACATGGCCTTAAAGGATCTGCTTTAAATCTTTCTGGTATGTGACCTGTATTCCTGCTTCTGCCCTTCAGAGCTGTGGCTTATACCTGTTTTCCTGATGTTATCCTAGGGCAAGCAAGATGAAAACTGTCCAACTAGACCACTACCTTGAGCACGAATGGTCTCGCGAACAAAGTGGAGGAGAGTTTGAAGGGTGGGAAAGCTACCCTTGCTAAAATAAGACTGCTAGTTAGAAGAGGATTAGGAGATAAGAGCCTCAAGTGGAGGGCTAAAGGAGAAAGGCTGTAACTGGGAAGGGACTGAGGAAAGGAAAAGCTATGCAGAATGGAAGCTATCAGATCCCAGGTATAGAGACTTGGGAAAGGGACGGACATTACCTTATAAGGCATGACAAGAACAGACTCTATGGGAAAGGAAATTCCTTTTCCTGGGGTGATGGAGGCGCTCTACAGGCCTGAAGCTTTGCTGAATCTCGGATGCTCTGTGGTGGTGGAAGAATCACACTTGTTTCTTGTCTACCCCGGGGGAAAACAGCTGTGCACTGTCTCAGAAAGAGAAGAGCTTCGAAGAGGTACAGGAGTCTGGTCTCCAGAGAATGACACCTAGAACTCATTGAGGTTTGCAGACAAAGTAGAAGTAAGGAAATTTAGATCTGTTTTTGGATTATGTATTTTGGGGACTGGGAGTAACTAACACCTTGTATCACCATTTAGAGGTAGCTTAGAAAAAGAGAAAAAATGAGATCCTTGAGATCTCTGGTACAAAGAGCAAGAGCTCTAGGTGAAAGAAGTTTGTGGGTGGGAGTGAGGCAGGGAGCACTGTACTTTTCTCTCCACTTTCCCTTTCAGTTCGGTGCCAGAAGCATGAAAAGCAGGATCTAGAAATGGCCCCTCTCTGGTGTTCTGTGATCACTTCGGGATGCCCGAGGACCAAGTCTTTGCTCAGTCAGCCAACCAAACAATGGGACAAAATTTTTTTTTTTCCTTAAAAACTCTAAACAGGAGAACATCTGTCTCCAATGCGTCAGTTGTAGAGTTTCATTCCATCTTGATGAAAATAAAGGTTTATGATGACTTCAAGACAAATGGCATAGAACTTTGAGAAAGCTGAAAAAATTTGGCAATTGATATGTCAGAGATTTTGTCTTAATCATAAAAGATATTTGATAGAAAGCAAAGGGTTCCACAATTGCTCTATTATTTTTGATAAATAAGTTTGTCTTAAGCATAAATGGAAACTTTTCTTTCAGTCCTGCACTCAAATGTACTTTTATTTACTTTGTGAATATCCAGGTCTTACCTAGGTTATGGATTTCTCAGACTGGAAGACAGGTTAACAGATTAAGATTTTAACTTGTGTTTTAACACTAGTGGTTTACCTTGGCATGACTATGATACTTTAATCACAAAATTTACAAAATCAGGTGTTTCGGATCATTGGAATGAAAGAGGCTAATGGAGAGAAACCCTAAGGATTTTACTACTGCCACAATTTCAGAATAAGATTTTCTAGTTTAAGTGAGTAGAATTTTCCAGGCTTAAAAATAGATGGTACCTATAAATAAATATGTAAACTTCTAAATTTAACATGACTTTTGTTAAAATGCAAAACATCCTTTATTCCTACACAGAGAAGGGCTCTTTAATTTCTATGAAGGATAATTTCAGAAACAAAAACAAACAACAAAAACCAACAACCCTTGAAGGTTTTGTAAAATAAGTATTTAAATGATCATTTAAAAGCACTGTTTGCACTTCTTGAAACATGTCACATTGTTTGCTGTTTAGGCTGGCTGCCTCAAGCTAATGTCCAAAAAAATTCACAGCAAATTTATATATTTCAGTTCCTATTTTCTCCAATCCTATAGTTATAATTCTAAAGCTTTGAACTGATAATGGAGAGAAATAATTCTTGATTTTTGCTTAGTTTTAAGGTTTTTGCCCCTCTGAAAATATTCTAAGGAAATACTTTAATATAGTTAACTATTTTCAGTATCTAATGGGTGTAGGTTTCTACTTAGTAGACATAAAACTCTTATTTCAAATTTCGACTAATTGAAAAGATGAGATAATATTAACCTTATATATCTGAAAGACAGACTTAAAACCTTAATTAGTTGTGTTTAGGGGTTTCATATTTGTTAGTTTACTTTTAACTGCAGCTGTGTAATTTCAGAATTTGTTTTTATGGCAATTTCACAGGCATACCAGTGATGTAGGGAAAAGAAGCCTCAAATAAGGCCTTCTTTTGATACTTAATCTTGTTTTCCACTTTAAAAACACATATGTACTAAAATGAAAATACAGGTGTTGCTTCTGCTGCTGCTAAGCCGTTTCAGTCGTGTCCGACTCTGTGCGACCCCATAGACAGCAGCCCACCAGGCTCCCCCATCCCTGGGATTCTTCAGGCAAGAACACTGGAGTGGGTTGCCATTTCCTCTTCCAATGCTTGAAAGTGAAAACTGAAAGTGAAGTCGCTCAGTCGTGTCCGACTCTTAGCGACCCCATGGACTGCAGCCTGCGAGGCTCCTCAGGCAAGAGTACTGGAGTGGGGTGCCATTGCCTTCTCTATCTGTAAAGCAATTATCTTTTAATTAAAAAAAATAGAATGAGATCTTAAAAAACAACAACAACAACAATATGCAACTTGTAACAGATTTATTGGTAATGATGACAGACAGAATCCCGGAATGGTGCTCCATCTTTCTGGCTTTTTCCTTAGTCTACTTTTTAAAAGAATGGGGTAGTGTTTAGAAGCATGGACTCTTATGATAATTGGCAAGATCAGAATCCTGATCTGCTACCAACTAGCAATGTGGCATTAAGTTCCCTGTGAGCTTCACTTCTCTTACTTTAAAATGGGGAAAATAGAGACTTCCCTGGTGGGTCCATTGGTTAAGAGTCGTCACTGTCAACGTGAGGGGCCTAGGTTCAAACCCTAGTCAAGGAACTAGATCCCACATGCTGCATCTAAAGAGTTTGCATGCCACAGTGAAAAGATCCTGCATCCTGAGAAGATCAAAGATTCTGAGTGCTGCAACTAAGACCCATGGAGCTAAATAAGGAAAAAAAAATTTAATGGGAACAATAACAGCATCTACATCGCAAAGCTAGTGTAAGAATTAAAGGTCAGTTCTCATTTGTACTTTTAATTTGATTGAGGTTTAATTTACATACAACAAAATTCACCTATTTTAAATGTATCATTCAATGATTTTTAGTAAATTTACAGAGTTGTCGATTTATTATAATCTAGTCACTCCCATCATCTCAAAGAGATCCATGGTGCCATCTGCAGTCCCCTTTTCTACCTCCAGTCCCACAATAAAAAATGAGCTAATATTTCTAACTCATTTAGGATAGTGCCTGTCATTTACCAAGAGATGTATGTTACATCAATAAGAAATGTCTGAACAGGAGGAAGAAATACAATGCAAACCATGAAACCAAATGTCTTATTTACTGGCATAATAAAAAATGAATTTGGGTTGCATTTTCATCATAACAAACTTAATTCTTCATATAAAGATAGTGCAGCTTATTTCTGATTAGTATCTAATTTTGTTTTCCCTTATAAGCCTCTTTGAAAAGCACAGGCCTGGTTTCCATAGTAAATCTGGAGGCCTGAACAATTAACTGAATTACTTTGAGAAGGGGAAAGAAAAGAAAAAAAATTGTGTAACTCAGACGAAAAGCCAACAAGAGTTTTCACTTTTGACTTCTCCTACTACCGTTACCTCACATTATGGTTATATGGACTCTGCTGGTAGCTCAGCTGGTAAAGAATCCTCCTGCAATGCGGGAAACCTGGATTCAGTCTCTCAGTTGGGAAGATCCCCTGGAGGAGGAAATGGCAATCCACTCCAGCATTCTTGCCTGGAGAATCCCAGGGACAGAGGAGCCTGTTGGGCTACAGTCCATGAGGTCCCAAAGAGTCAGACACGACTGAGCAACTCAGCAAAGCACATAGTTACATAGTGTTTCTTCAAAGCTCTCTAACATCCAGTATCTCAGTTTACACCTTCAACAACCCTGCAAGATAACTGCTTTCAATTTCTTCTTCTATTTTCTAATCCTAGCAATGATGCTTTGTACTGAGAGGCAAGCATCTGAGTAAAACCAATAAGCACCTGACAAGGGAAGCCAGCCAGCCAGCCTGCCTGGACATCTTCTGGCTTAACAAGACACCTCATTTCAATGAGTATTTGGATAAATGGACTCAATAATAATTTGGGCTAAAAATGACTGGATATTTTCATAGAAGTATGAAAAAACCCTGTTTTTAAATGCAAAAATAACAGAGAAGGAGAATAAGGAACAACTTATTAACAGTCCAACTCTCTCATAGTAGGCTACAGTCCATGGGGTCGCAAAGAGTCGGACATGACTGAGCGACTTCACTTCACTTCTCTCATTTTAAGGCTGAGTCTTGGTGATTTCTTGAGGTCACACTAGGTCTGCCACCCAAGTTTCCTGACTGCTTACTGGGGGGTTTTCTACTGTACTAAGCTTCATCTTGGAGAAGGCAATGGCACCCCACTCCAGTACTCTTGCCTGGAAAACCCCATGGATGGAGGAGCCTGGCAGGCTGCAGTCCATGGGGTCGCAAAGAGTCGGAAAGGACTGAGTGGAGTCGGAAAGGACTGAGCGACTTCACTTTCACTGTTCACGTTCATGCATTGGAGAAGCAAATGGCAACCCACTCCAATGTAGTTGCCTGGAGAATCCCAGGGACAGAGGAGCCTTGTGGGCTGCTGTCTACGGTGTCACACAGAGTCGGACACAACTGAAGCAACTTAGCAGCAGCAGCAGCAGCAGCAGCAGCAGCAGCAGCAAGCTTCATCTGCCTAGTTAACTTTTGTGTATTTTCTTTGCAATGCTACTAACTTCTAACTTTTCAAATTTACCTTGAAACACTGCCTGAAAAATGATATGGTATCTAATACTCTAAGGGAAACTTTGGTAGCAGTATTTCCTTCAAGAAGTGAAAAATGTTTGGGAAACTGATGGAAAATGTTTGCTTCAGTTGTTGTAGAACCTGAGATTTTTTTTTTTTTTTTTAAGGAAATTAAAGCTGTATGACACAGGGTTTCACATAACAGTTTTGAATGACTTTCTCTCCCAAAGACTCAGAGAGAGAGACAAGCAAAAAGACACCAGGCTCTCAGTACCTGCAGACTTAATGAGTTTCGCTGTATTTACTCCTTAATCAAATACGATCTGGGTTAATCAATTATGCTATTTCTTACTTCAGCTCTGTATCAACAGCTCTGTAGCAAACAGGTGCCTACCTCTTTGTAGACAAGATGTGAGTGATGATCTAGGTATGTACCTAAGAAATAACGTGGGAGGCATTTTAGGCTGTGCTGCTCATTATATGTGCAAAAATGAGAAATCATAGAAAAGCAGTTATGTTATGTACAGGGGTTCCCTATGGCCTAATGTTTTCAATGATGCCAATGGTGTGAGACTTGTTTCTAAATCAGAAGGAAAACAAAGCATCTGGGCCAACAGAAAGACACAGGTTCGATACATTGTTACAGGAGAGAAAGAGCAAAGCTGAGGGCTGTACCACTCCCATTTTTTTTTTTTTTAATGTCCTGAGTCTAGTAGCTCAGCATCCATCTGCTCAAGACATTTGTGTTTCTTATTAGTCCTTATCACAAAGCCAGTTCTGCTTGCTTCCTCTTTTGCAACCTCTAAAGGACTGTCTGGTAATGAACATTCTCTCACTCTTTGACTTTTTATTAAGATTTGCTTTCAGAGAATAGCTTTCAGTTATATAACTCTCTAGCTTCCTATTGAGCTTGTTAATATTTCAACCTGTCTGAAATACATCTTTGTCAAAATACTATTTACAGTGCTGTAACCTCTGCAGATAGCTCAGCATGGGTAATCCCTTAAGAAATCACTAAATGATAAGTAGTCATTCTAAACAAATATTATATATACTATTTTATTCAGATTCATTATTTTCATTAAATACACATAAAAGATATTGACTGTAAAATCACATTAGAATAGTTCAATGAGAAAAGTAATCTCCTTCATATTAAATTAAGAACTTACTATTAACTAAAATTGCCAGAAACAATCTATGCATATTTGATCTTATATTCACATATGATGAAATGACTGTACAGAAACAGAGATATGCAAATGTATCAATGTATCTAAAATGATCTCCAGCTGTACTGGTGATTTAGGTTAAATAGTATTAATGTCTGTTTCAAATGAGTACCGTACCTACATTTTGCACTGACTGTGATTATGTGTAAATAACCTTAGCTATTAAGATGCTGAAGCCTGGCCTGCACTATTCCTGATCTGTTTCAAAGAACTGGCATGGTTTGCGATTTTCCAGCTACTCTAATGTGTTTTGACAGCCAGGCATTATGCACCCTAAAATAAAGGTTAAAGTTAGGAAATGAAGTACTCTAATACTGTATCTCAGTGTTAGTTTTTTTTTAACAAATAAATGACTAGATTTCCACATAAACACTGTGCTATGCTCAATATCCTACCAACTATTATTTGGCTTAAACGAGACATCACTGGAAAGTGTATGATGTTTACTATGTATTTAAAATAGCTTATACTACAAGAATACAAGTAAGGAATTTAGAGAAATTTCTTACTTTCCTTCCTTTCCTCAAAAATATCACAGTAGAGTGGACAATGCTCCAATAATTTTCCGTCTTTTTCTCAGGAGATAAGAAAAGGCAAGAGTCAGAGAAACAGTGAGAGGGACACTCAGAGACATGGGTGGTGGGGTCGGGGGTGGGGGTGGTTTCCTGAAGTTAGATGTTTAAGAATGAGGCCTATCTAATCTGTCTCTGGGCCAGTGTTAAACTTGGATCAGAACTTTGTACTTGATAAACATATCTATTTCCACATTTTTATTTTGTTCTCCTTGAATGTTAGGGTTTCATTAAAAAATTAACAACTGGGTAATACAGGGACTGAGGAAAAAGACTTTGTCCATCCTCTACTAAACACAGAGGGCAGGTCAGCAGAATCTTAGTGATTAAGATTGATGATGGTAGTTACCACAGCAGTTCCCAATAAGTTCCCAGTGCTGGGGAGACAGCAGACATTGTCATCTGAATTATTAGGATGTCCCAGAGACTCAGCAATAAACCCTATCCAAACTGCCTCTTTAGTTTTTCCAAGTGCTATGTAAGTTATTTTTAAAAAAGAAAAGAAATCTATTTAAGTTCCTTTAATGACTAACTCTACCTTTGAAACATATCTTATCGAAATAAGCAAGTAATCTTTTCCTTCAGTTCAATTCAGTCACTCAGTCGTCTCCAACTCTTTGTGACCCCATCTTTTCCTTAGGGTCACGCGAAGAAATAATACATGTCTCAATTGCTGTTGGGACATTAGTAACTGAAGTGAGTATTGATAGGTTGTAAACAAAAGGACAGACCTGACAGTTGTCCTCACTTGATGACTGCTTGCCTTCCTCTGGATCTAACCCTTTTTCACAAGCTTCAGTAGAGACAAGCATCAGTTCCAAGATTAGACCAGAAACTGCACATCAGTCTAACCATTACCTTTTGGAAAACTTTTAAAAATGTATCACTTCCCATCAGGTTAATTTCAACTTTGAGTTGAGAAGCATTAAGTAAACCATGGGTATCTTAGTTCAGTTCAGGCAATGCCAAAGAATGCTTAAACTACCGCACAATTGCACTCATCTCACACACTAGTAAAGTAATGCTCAAAATTCTCCAAGCTGGACTTCAGCAATACGTGAACCATGAACTTCCAGATATTCAAGCTGGTTTTAGAAAAGGCAGAGGAACCAGAGATCAAATTGCCAACATCTGCTGGATCATTGAAAAAGCAAGAGAGTTCCAGAAAAGCATCTATTTCTGCCTTATTGATTATGCCAAAGCCTTTGACTGTGTGGATCACAACAAACTGTGGAAAATTCTGAAAGAGATGGGAATACCAGACCACCTGAGCTGCCTCTTGAGACACCTATATGGAGGTCAGGAAGCAACAGTTAGAACTGGACATGGAACAACAGACTGGTTCCAAATAGGAAAAGGAGTACTCAAGGCTGTAGATTGTCACCCTGCTTATTTAACTTCTATGCAGAGTACATCATGAGAAATGCTGGGCTGGAAGAAGCACAAGCTGGAATCAAGATTGCCGGGAGAAATATCAATAACCTCAGATATGCAGATGACAACCACCCTTATGGCAGAAAGTGAAGAGGAACTAAAAAGCCTCTTGATGGCTATCTTAAGGCTAACTCAAAAGGGAAGCATCTAGGTTTTGCATGGCATGATTAAGACTGCCCTCTGTTGGAAGAGAAGAAAAAAAGAGGAAATTGCAGTGCTATGGGAATTACCTTGCTATGATTCTTTTCCCCATGTACCTAAAGTGAAACAAACATACTCTAGTAAGAAAAACAGTAGCATGTTAGGACTATATCAGCATACTTTGCATTTTAACAGATAATATTTGAAAATCCATGTGTTACAAAGAATGGCCTAGTTAAAATCATATTACAATAATATGTTTTGGTATATACAAATAAATATACAAACAACCTCCTGCCATATTACACTGCTCTACATTCATTTGCTACAATTACTTCAGCACCAAAAAGTCTCAGGTCTTCACATACAATTCTAATGGCATATTTCTAAAAAACATATCAAAGCAAATCATTCTTCATGCTTTATAGTGTGTATCACAGCAAAGGTCTCTAACATAGTCATTAACACCTAAAAAGGTTCTTAACCCTAAAAAATGTGGCAATTGCTATATTTTTATAGTGACATTAAACTACTTTCTAGTATAGAAAATCCCAAACATACAAAGGTAGAGAAGATAGCAAACTAAACCCCGCATACCCAGCACCCACCAGCTTCAACAATTATCAACTCATGGCCACTCTTGTTTATCTTCTACCCCAAACAGGTCCTCTCCTCTCCCTCCACACTGACTACCTCCTCCATGTTTTTAACATAAATCCCCAACATCATCTATTTTCATTAGTGAATATTTCAATATAATTAGTTTTTTTTTTAATCCTGCCATATTTTCTCCAAATGTTTTGCTGGACATGCACACACAATATCATATATGTGTACTATTTACGTTAAAATGTATTTAGAAATTACACTTCACTATA
>SJYH01007239.1:8287-52962 GCA_006408735.1 Sylvicapra grimmia
AGACATGTAAATCACCTAAGACTTGTGTATACAATTAGGTATGCAGAGAAAAAAGCCTGGTTTTGATAAGAGTCAGGGCTGCTGATGCTGCATAATTTTGTATTACCCATTGATCTCTATGTACAATCAAAGGTATAAAAAGAGATTCTAGACAATAGAGGATGGAATCAGTCACTCGACTGACTGATTTCCCCCGTGTCTCCTCTTCCTACTTTAATTTCAGGCTGAATTCCCATCTGGAGCGGGCGGCTCATCATGTCTACTTACTTGCCCTGGCTTTTAAGATCTGTGAGAGAGAGAACCCAAGGTGGGGCACTCTCCGATATTCAAACAGGCGCCAGCGGCCCAACATAGATGGTGCAAACTCCTTGTCCAGAGTTTTATTAGTTTAGCTCATAAACCAAGTTATTCAGCCTCTTTTCTCCACTTAATTTTCCCACTATACTATCTCTTTCTAATCTAATCTAATCTAATATTGATAAATAAATAAGTTTTCCTCGCCGACGCCGTCCACCCTTCGAATCACCCTGGATCCACTGGGGCTGGACCCCGGCAACCCAAGTTTCCTGCTGCAACTCGAGAAAAACCAGGAGATTCTCCCCTCAATGCAAGATGAGGCTCCTTACCAATGTGGCATCTCAGGAGAAATCCCACCTACCATCTTGAGCCTCGAAAGAGTCCTTGACACCCTTGAGGCAACTCAAGAAGTTCCCCAACATACCTGTCTCCATTCGAGAGGAACACCGAGGGTCCTGCCACAACTCAAGAAGAGCCCCAGTTTTCCATCCTCATCTCGAGATGAGGGTCCATTTCCCTGCGTTGTCAGGAAAGGAATCCCAGTGTTCCCATCGCACCTGAAGAGGAGGTGGTCAAAACTTGAACCTTGAGAGGAACTCCAGGTGTCTTGCCATTATTCCAAAAGACCCTGATGTCCCAATCCACGCCAAATACAACTGACTGCCTTGCACTGACTCGATGGTCACCCCGAGGATTGATTCAAAACACGATGGCAGGTGTGAGAGCCTTGTGGCACCTCGAGAGAAAGCCACCGATCCCTATCTCAACTCGACAGGAAGACTTCCACAGCTTTTCAAGCTCGAGAGGAAAGCCAACTTGTATGTCTCCACAAGAGACGAAGCCTGATTGCCCTGTGCAAACTCCAGAGGAACCCCGGGATCCATGTCAGCATTGAAGAGGAACCCTGACGTTCCGGCCTCAACTCCAGATAAGGACCGCAACCTTGGCAGCGACTGGAGAGGAATTCTGAGAGTCCCCTTGGAACTCGCATGGGGACTGGACTTTCCTTAGGCCACACGAGCAGGTCCCTGAGGTCATCTTCATAACTCGAGAGGAACCCCAAGTTTCCTTCTGCAACTCAAGAAAAACCAGGAGATTCTCCCCTCAATGCGAGATGAGGCTCTTTTCCAATGTGGCTTCTCAAGAGAAATCCAACCTTCCCTCTTGAGCCTCGAAAGGGTCCTTGACACCCTTGAGGCAACTGAAGAAGTTCCCAGATATACCCTTCTCCACTCAAGAAGAACACCGAGGGTCCCGCCACAACTTACGATGAGCCCTGCTTTTCACTCCTCATCTCGAGATGAGGGTCCATTTCCCTGCTTCGTTGGGAAAGGAATCCCAGCGTTCCTGTCACACCTCAAGCAGAGGTGGTCTCAACTTGAATCTCGAGAGGAACTCCAGGTGTCGTGCTACCATTCCAAAAGACAGTGATGTCCCAATCCACTGCAGATACACCTGACTGCCTTGCAGTGACTCTATGGTGACCACAAGGATCGACTGAAAACACGATGGCAGGTGTGACAGCCCTGTGGCACCTCGACAGAAAGTCACCAATCACTATGTCAACTCGACAGGAAGCATTCCAAAGCTTTTTCAGCTCGAGAGGAAAGCGGACTTGCATGTCTCCACACGAGATGAGACCTGACTCCCCTTTTGAAACTCCAGACGAACCCCAAGAACCACGTCAGCACTGGAGAGGAACACTGATGATCCGTTCTCAACTGCAGATAATGACCGCGGGCCCAGCAGGGACTGAAGAGGAATCCCGAGAGGCTCCTCGCAAATTGAATGGAGACTGGACTTACCTGAGGCAAAACGAGCGGGTCCCTGAGGTCCCTGTCGTAACTCGAGAGGAACCCCAGGCTTCCTGCCACATCTTGAGAAAAACCAGGAGATTCTTCTCTCTACACAAGATAAAGCCCTTTTCTGCTGCGGCATCTCCAGAAGAAAACCACCTTCCCTCTTGAGCCTCGAAAGGGTCCTTGACACCCTTGAGGCAACTCAAGAAGTTCATCGACATACCCATCTCCACTTCAGAGGAACACTGAGGGTCCCGCCACAACTCAAGAAGAGCCCCAGGTTTCCCTCCTCATCTCGAGATGAGGGTCCATTTCCCTGTTTCATCTGGAAAGGAATTGCGGCCTTATCATCGAATCTCAAGAGTAGCCTTAGTCATCTTAAATGTAACTCAAGAGGAACTCCAGGGGTAGTGCCACCATTCCAGAAGACCCCGATATCCCAATCCACTCCAGATACACCTGACACCCCTGCACTAACTCGATGGTCACCCCAAGGATCAACTCAAAGCACGATGGTAGGTATCACACCCCAGTGGCACCTCAAGAAAAGCCACCGATCCCTATGTCAACTTTACAGAAAGAATTCCACAGCTTTTCCAGCTGGAGAGGAAAGCGGACTTGCATGACTCTACAAGAGATGAGGGCTGACTCCCCTGTGGAAACTCCAGAGGAACCCCAAGATCCATGTCAGCACTGGAGAGGAACCCTGAGGTTCCAGCCTCAATGTCAGATTTGGACTGTGGCCCCAGCAGCGAATGGAGAGGAATCCTGAGAGGTCCCTCACAACTCGCATGGAGACTGTACTTTCCTGTGGCCACATGAGCAGGTCCCTGAGGTCCCCGTCATAAATTGAGAGGAACACCAAATTTCATGCTGCCACTCGAGAAAAACCAGGAGATTCTCCCCTCAACGCGAGATGAGGCCCTTTTATGCTGTGGTGTCTTGAAAGAAATCCCACCTTCCCTCTTGAGCCTCGAAAGGGTCCTTGACACCCTTGATGCAACTCAAGAAGTTCATCGACATACCCGTCTCCACTCGAGAGGAACACCGAGGGTCCCGCCACAACTCAAGAAGAGACCTGGTTTTCCCTCCTCATCTCGACATGAGGGTCCATTTCCCTGCTTCATTGGGAAAGGAATCCAGGCATTGCCATCACACCTCAATAGGAGGAAGTCTCAAATTGAACCTCGAGATGAATTCCATGGGTTGTGCACCATTTCAAAAGACCCCAATTTCCCAATCCACTCCAGATACACCGGACTCCCATGCACTGACTGACGGTCACTATGAAGATCGACTCAAAACACAATGGCAGGTGTGACAGCCCAGTGGCACCTAAAGAGAAAGCCACCAATCCTTATGTCAACTCAACAGAAAGCCTGACACTGCTTTTCCAGCTCACAGGGAAAGCAGATTTGCATGTCTCCACACAGGACAAGGCCTGATTCCCCTGTGGAAACTCCAGAGGAACCCCGAGATCCATGTCAGCACTTTAGAGGAACCATGATGTTCCTGCCTCAGCTCCAGATGAGACTGTGGCCTCGACAGCGACTTGAGAGGAATATCAAGAGGCCCCTCTCAACTCGCATGGAGACTGGCCTTTCCTGAGGCCACATGAGCAGGTCCCTGAGGTCCCTGTCGTAACTCGAGAGGAACTCCAAGTTTCCTGCCTCAACTCAAGCAAAACCAGTAGATTCTCACCTCAAAGTGAGATGAGGCCCTTTTTGGCTGTGGCATCTCGAGAGAAATCCCACCTTCCCTCCTGAACCTCGAAAGTGTCCTTGACACCCTTGAGGCAACTCAAGAAGTTCCCCGGCATACCCGTCTCCACTAGAGAGGAACACCAAGTGTCCCACCACAACTTAAGAAGAGCCCCAGTTTTCCCTCCTCATCTTGAGATGAGGGTCCATTTCCCTGTTTCGTCTGGAAGGGAATCCTAGCCTTACTGTTGAATCTCAAGAGTAGGCTGAGTCGTCTTAAACATAACTCAAGAGGAACTCCGGGGTTCGTGCCACCATTTCAAAAGACCCTGATGTCCCAATACACTCCAGATCCACCTGACTCCCCTGCACTGACTCGATGGTCACTCTGAGGATTGACTCAGCACACGATGACTGGTGTGACAGCCCTGTGGCACCTTAAGAGAAAGTCACGGATTCCTATATCAACTCAACAGGAAACCTGACACTGCTTTTCCAGCTCGACAGGAAAGCGGACTTGCCTGTCTCCAGACGAGACGAGGCCTGACTCCCCTGTGGAAAGTCCAGGGGAACCCCAAGATGCATGTCAGCACTGGAGAGGAACTTTGAGGTTCTGACCTCAACTCCAGAAGAGGATGGTGGCCCCAGCAGAGACTGGAGAGGAATCCTGAGAGGCCCCTCGCAACTCGCATGGAGACTGGACTTGCCTGAGGCCACACGAGCGGTTCCCTGAGGTCCCCATTGTAACTCTAGAAGAACACCAAATTTCCTGTCCCAACTCGAGAAAAACCAGGAGATTCTCTCCTCAACGCGAGATGAGGCCCTTTTCCGCTGCGGCATCTTGAGAGAAATCCCACCTTCCCTTTTGAGCCTCGAAAGGGTCCTTGGCACCCTCGAGGCAACTTAAGAAATTTCCCGACGTTCCCATCTCCACTCCTAGAGGAACACTGCTAGTCCCACCACAACTCAAGAAGAGCCCCGGTTTTCCCTCCTCATCTCAACATGAGGGTCCATTTTCCTTGTTCATCGCAAAAGGAATCCCGGCGTTCCCTAGGCACCTCAAGAGGAGGTGGTCTCAACCTGAACCTCGAGATGAACTCCAAGGGTCGTGCCACCATTCCAAAAGACCCTGATGTCCCAATACACTCCAGATCCACCTGACTCCCCTGCACTGACTCGATGGTCACCTCGAGAATTGACTCAAAACACGATGGTAGGTGTGACAGCCCAGTGGCACCTCAAGAGAAAGCCACCGATCCCTATGTCAACTCGACAGGAAGCATTCCACAGTTTTCCAGCTCGAGAGGAAAGCAGACTTGCATGTCTCCACACGAGATGAGGCCTGACTCCCCTGTGGAAACTCCAGAGGAACTCCGACATCAATGTTAGCCCTGGAGAGGAACCCAGAGGTCCCAGCATCAATTCCAGATGAGGACCGCAGGCCCAGCAGTGACTGGACAGGAATCCCGAGAGGCCCCATGCAACTCGCATGGAGACTGAACTTTCCTGAGGCTGTATGAGCGGGTCCCTGAGGTCCCCGTCGTAACTCAAGAAGAACCCGAAGTTTCGTGCCGCAACTCAAGAAAAACCAGGAGATTCTCCCCTCAACGCGAGATGAGGCCCTTTTTTGCTGTGGCGTCTCAAGAGAAATCCGACCTTCCCTCCTGAGCCTTGAAAGGGTGGTTGACACCTTTGAGGCAACTCAGGAAGTTCCACGGCATACCCGTCTCCACTTGAGAGGAACACGGAGGGTACCACCACAACTCAAGAAGAGGCCCTGTTTTCCCCCCTCATCTCGAGATGATGGTCCATTTCCCTGCTTCCTCAGGAAAGGAATCCCAGCATTCCCTTGGCACCTCAACAGGAGGCGGTCTCAACTTGAACCTGGAGAGGAACTCCAGCGGTCGTGCCACAATTCCAAAAGACTCCGATGTCCCAGTCCACTCCAGATACACCTGACTCCCATGCACTGACTCGACAGTCACCCTGAGGATTGACTCAAAACATGATGGAGGTGTGACAGCCAAGTGGCACCTTGATAGAAAGCCACCAATCCCTATGTCAACATGACAGGAAGCCAGACACTACTTTTCCAGCTCTCAAGAAAAGCAGACTTGCATGTCGCCACATGAGACAAGGCCTGACACCCCTGTGAAAACTCCAGGGGAACCCCGAGTTCCATGTGAACACTGGAGAGGAAACCTGAATTTCTTGACTCAATGTCAGAAGAGGACTGCGGCCCTGGCAGCGACTGGAGAGGAATCCTGAGAGGCCCAAGGCAACTCGCATGGAGACTGTACTTTCCTGAGGCCACACGAGTGGGTCCCTGAGGTCTGCATCATAACTCAAGAGGAACCCCAAGGTTCCTACTGCAACTCGAGAAAAACCAGTAGATTCTCCCCTCAACGTGAAATGAGGCCCTTTTCTGGTGCGACATCTTGAGAGAAATCCCACTTTCCATCCTGAGGCTCGAAAGGGTCCTTGACACCCTTGAGGCAACTCAAGAAGTTCCCCAACATACCCGTCTAAAGTACAGAGGAACACCGAGGGTCCCGCCACAACTCAAAAATAGCCCCAGTGTTCCCTCTTCATCTCGTATGAGGGTCCACTTCCCTGCTTCGTTGGAAAAGGAATTCAGGCATTCCCCTCACACCTCAAGAGGATGCGGTCTCCACTTTAACCTTGAGAGGAAATCCAGGGGTCGTGCCACCGTTTCAAAAGACTCCGATATCCCAATCCACTCCACATACACATGGCTCCTCTGCACTGCCTCAACAGTCACCTCGAGGATCGACTCAAAACACGATGGCCTGTGGGACAGCCCTGTGGCACCTCGAGGAAAAGCCACCATTCACTATGTCAACATGACAGGAAACCTGACACTACTTTTCCAACTCGAGAGGAAAGCAGACTTGCATGTCTCCACACGAGATGAGGCCTCACTCCACTGTGGAAACTCCAGAGGAACCCCGAGGTCCATGTCAGCACTGGACAGGAATCCTGAGGTTCTGGCCTCACTTCCAGTTGAGGACCACTGCCCCGGCATTGACTAGAGAGGAAGCCCGAGAGGCCCCTCGCAACTTCCATGGAGACTGGACTTTTCTGAGGCCACACGAGCTGGTCCCTGAGGTCCCCGTCGTAACTAGAGAGGAGCACCAAGTTTCCTGCCACAACTTGAGAAAAACAGGGAGATTCTCCCCTCAACGTGAGATGAGGCCCTTTTTTGGTGTGGAGTCTCAAGAGAAATCCAACCTTCCCTCCTGAGCCTTGAAAGGGTGGCTGACACCCTTGAGGCCACTCAAGAAGTTCCACGGCAAACTTGTCTCCACTTGTGAGGAACACGGAGGGTACCGCCCCAACTCAAGGAGAGTGCCGGTTTTCCCGCCTCATCTTGAGATGATGGTCCATTTCCCTGCTTCGTCGGGAAAGGAATCCCAGCATTCCCTTGGCACCTCAACAGGAGGCAGTCTCAACTTGAACCTGGAGAGGAACTCCAGCGGTCGTGCCACAATTCCAAAAGACCCCGATGTCCCAATCCACTCCAGATACACCTGACTCCCATGCATTGACTCGATGGTCACCCTGAAGATTGACTAAAAACATGATGGCAGGTGTGACAGCCAAGTGGCACCTTGAGAGAAAGCCACCGATCCCTATGTCAACATGACAGGAAGCCTGAAACTACTTTTCCATCTCACAAGGAAAGCAGACTTGCATATCTCCACACGAGATGAGGTCTGACACCCCTGTGAAAACTCCAGGGGAACCCCGAGTTCCATGTGAACACTGGAGAGGAAACCTGAATTTCTTGCCTCAATGCCAGAAGAGGACCATAGCCCTGGATCGACTGGAGAGGAATCCTGAGAGGCCCAAGGCAACTCGCATGGAGACTGTACTTTCCTGAGGCCACACGAGTGGGTCCCTGAGGTCTGCATCGTAACTCAAGAGGAACCCCAAGGTTCCTACTGCAACTCGAGAAAAACCAGTAGATTCCCCCCTCAACGCGAAATGAGGCCCTTTTCCAGTGCTACATCTTGAGAGAAATCCCACTTTCCCTCCTGAGGCTCGAAAGGGTCCTTGACACCTTGAGGCAACTCAAGAAGTTACCCAACATACCCGTCTAAACTACAGAGGAACACCGAGGGTCCCGCCACAACTCAAAAATAGCCCCAGTGTTCCCTCTTCATCTCGTATAAGGGTTCATTTCCCTGCTTCATTGGAAAAGGAATTTAGGCATTCTCCTCACACCTCAATAGGATGTGGTCTCCACTTTAACCTCAAGAGGAACTCCAGGGGTTGTTCCACCGTTTCAAAAGACCCCAATGTCCCAATCCACTCCACATAAACATGGCTCCTCTGCACTGCCTCGACGGTCACCTCGAGGATCAACTCAAAACACAATGGTCTGTGGGACAGCCCTGTGGCACCTTGAGGAAAAGCCACCATTCCCTATGTCAACACGTCAGGAAACCTGACACTATTTTTCCAGCTCGAGAGGAAAGCGGACTTGCATGTCTCCACATGAGATGAGGCCTGACTCCCCTGTGGAAACTTCAGAGGAACCCCGAGGACCATGTCAGCACTGGACAGGAATCCTGAGGTTCTGGCCTCACTTCCAGATGAGGACCACCACCCCAGCATCGACTAGAGAGGAAGCCCAAGAGGCCCCTCACAACTTCCATGGAGACTGGACTTTTCTGAGGCCACACAAGCTGGTCCCTGAGGTCCCCGCCATAACTAGAGAGGAACACCAAGTTTCCTGCAACTACTTTAGAAAAACAAGGAGATTCTCCCCTCAATGCGAGATGAGGCCCTTTTCCGCTGTGGGGTCCTGAAAGAAAACCCACCTTCCCTCTTGAGCCTCGAAAAGGTCCTTGACATCCTTGAGGCAACTCAAAAAGTTCCCCGACATACCCATCTCCACTCAAGAGGAACACTGTGGGTCCCGCCACAACTCAAGAAGAGCCCCGGTTTTCCCTCCTCAACTCGAGATTAGGGTCCATTTCACTGTTCCGTTGGGAAAGGAATCCCAGCATTCCCATTGCACCTCTATAAGAGTTGGTCTGAATTTGAACCTTGAGAGGAACTCCAGGGGTCGTGCCACCATTCCAAATCACATCGATGTCCAAATCCACTGCAGATACACCTGACCATTGCACTGACACGACGGGCATCCCGAGGATCAACTCAAAACACGACAGCAGCTGTGACAGCCCTGTGGTATCTTGAGAGAAAGCCACCGATGCCTATGTCAACTCGCCACGAAGACTGACACTGCTTTTCCAGCTCGAGAAGAAAACGGACTTGTATGTGCACACGAGACGAGGACTGACTCCCCTGTGGAAACTCCAGCAGAGCCCCGAGATCCATGTCAGCACTGGAGAGGAAGCTTGAGGTTCCAGCCTCAACTCTAGATGAGGACATTGGCCCAGGCAGTGACTGGAGAGGAATCGCAAGAGGCCCCTGACAACTCGCATGGAGACTGGACATTCCTGAGGCAGCACGAGTGGGTTCCTAAGGTCCCCACTGTAACTTGAGAGGAACCCCAAGTTTTCTGCAGCAACTTGAGAAAAACGAGGAGATTCTCCCCTCAATGTGAGATGAGGCCCTTTTCCACTGTAGCATCTCAAGAGAAACGCCACCTTCCCTCTTGAGCCTCGAAAATTTCCTTGACACCCTTGAGGCAACTCAAGAAATTCCCAGACATACACTTCTCCAATGGAAAGGAACACCGAGGGTCCCATGGCAACTCAAGAAGAGCCCCGGTTTCCCCTCCTCATCTCGAGATGAGGGTCCATTTCCTTGCTTCGTCAGAAAAGTAATCTCGGCATTCCTGGCACACCTCAGAGGAGGTTGTCTCAGCTTGAACCTCGAGAGGAACTCCAGTGGATGTACCGCAATTTCAAAAGACCCCGATGTCCAAATCCACTGCAGATACTCCTGACTCTCCTGCACTGACTCGATGGGAATCCAGAGGATCGACTCCAAACACTATGGCAGGCGTGATAGACCTTTGGCACCTCAAAAGAAAGCCAGCAATCCCTAAGTCGACCCAAAAGGCAGCGTGACACTGCTTTGACAGCTCCTGAGGAAAGCAGACTTGCATGTCTCCACACGAGATGAAGCCTGACTCCCCTGTGGGAATTCCAGAGGAACTCCGAGATCCATGTCAGCCCTGGAGAGGAAACCAGAGGTTCCGGCATCAACTCCAGATGAGCACCGTGGCCCTGTGTGCGACTGGACAGGAATCCCGGGAGGCCCCACGCAACTTGCATGGAGACTGAACTTTCCTGAGGCCACATGAGCGGGTCCCTGAGGTCCCTGTCATAACTCAAGAGGAACCCCAAGTTTCGTGCTGCAACTCAAGAAAAACCATGAGATTCTCCCCTCAATGCAAAATGATGCCCTTTTCCACTGCGGGGTCTTGAGAGAAATACCACCTTCCCTCTTGAACCTAGAAAGGGTCCTTGACACCCTTGTGGCAACTCAAAATGTTAAACAATATACCTGTCTCCACTCGAGAGGAACACCGTGGGTCCCGCCATAACTCAAGAAGAGCCCCGGTTTTCCCTCCTCAAATCGAGATTAGGGTCCATTTCATTGCCTCATCGGGAAAGGAATCCCAGCATTTCCACCGCACCTCAACAGGAGTTGGTCTGAACTTGAACCTCGAGAGGAACTCCAGGGGTCGTGCCACCATTCCAAAACACATCGATGTCCAAATCTAGTGCAGATACATGTGACTCCACTGCACTGACAGGACGGTCATCCCGAGGATCAACTCAAAACACGATGGCAGCTGTGACAGCCCTGTGGCATCTCGAGAGAAAGCCACCGATTCCTATGTCAACTTGCCATGAAGACTGACACTGTATTTCCAGCTCGAGAGGAAAACGGACTTCTATGTGCACATGAGATGAGGACTGACTCCCCTGTGGAAACTCCAGAGGAACGCCGAGATCCATGTCAGCACTGGAGAGGAAGCTTGAGGTTCTAGCCTCAACGCTAGATGAGGACATAGGCCCAGGCAGCGACTGGAGTGGTATCCTGAGAGGCCCCTAGCAACTCGCATGGAAACTGGACTTTCCTGAGGCAACACGAGTGGGTCCCTGAGGTCCCCACTGTAACTCGAGAGGAACCCCAAGTTTCCTACATCAACTTGAGAAAAACGAGGAGATTCTCCCCTCAACATGAGATGAGGCCCTTTTCCACTGTAGCATCTCAAGAAAAATCTCACCTTCCCTCTTGAGCCTCAAAAAGGTCCTTGAACCCTTGAGGCAACTCAAGAAATTTCCCGACATACACTTCTCCACTGAAGAGGAACACTGAGGGTCCCACCACAACTCAAGAAGAGTCCCGGTTTTCCCTCCTCACCTCGAGATGAGGGTCCATTTCCTTGCTTCGTCGGAAAAGTAATATCGGCATTCCCAGCACACCTCAGAGGAGGCTGTCTCAGCTTGAACCTCGAGAGGAACTCCAGCGGACGTACCACAATTCCAAAAGACCCCAATGTCCAAATCCACTGCAGATACTCCTGACTCCCCTGCACTGACTCGATGGTAATCCCGAGGATCGACTACTGACATGATGGCAGGCGTGATAGACCTCTGGCACCTCGAAAGAAAGCCAGCGATCACTATGTCAACTCTACAGGAATCCTGACACTGCTTTGACAGCTCATGAGGAAAGCGGACTTGCATGTCTCCACACGAGATGAGGCCTGACTCCCCTGTGGAAACTCCAGAGGAACCCCGAGATCCATGTCAGCACTGGAGAGGAAACCTGAGGTTTTGGCCTCAACTCCAGCTGAGGACCTTGGCCCTGGAAGCGACTGGAGAGGAATTCCGAGAGGCTCCTCGAACCTCACATGGAGACTGGACTTTCCTGAGGCAACACAAGCGAGTACTTGAGGTCCCCGTCTCAACTCAAGAGGAACCCCAAGTTTCCTGCTGCACCTCGAGAAAAAACAGGACATTCTCCCCTCAACGGGAGATGAGGCCCTTTTCCACTGAGGCATCTCAAGAGAAATCCCACCTTCCCTCTTGAGCCTCAAAAGGGTCCTTGACACCATTGAGGCAACACAAGAATTTCACTGACATACACTTCTTCACCAGAGGGGAACACAAAGAGTCCCGTTACAACTCAGGAAGAGCCCCGGTTTTCCCTCCTCACCTCGAGATGAGGGTCCATTTCCCTGCTTCGTCGGGAAAGCAAACCCGGGGTTCCCGGTGCACCTCAAGTGGAGGTGATCTAAACTTGAAACTCAAGAGGAACTCCAGGTGTCGTGGCACAATTGCACAAGAACCTGATGTCCCAATCCAGTCCAGATACACCTGACTCCCCTGCACTGACTCGACGGACACCCTGAGGATTAACTCAAAACACGATGGCAGGTATGACAGCTCTGTGGCACCTCGAGAGAAAACCACCAATCCCTATGTCAACTCGACAGGAAGCCTGACACAGCTTTTTCAGCTCAAGAGGAAACTGGACTTGCCTCTCTCCAGAGGAGACAAGGCCTGACTCCCCTGTGGAAACTCCAGAGGAACCCCGAGTTTCATGCAACCACTGGAGAGGAACCCTGAGGTTCTGGCCTCAACTCCACATGAGAACCACGGTCCTGGCAGCGACTGGAGAGGAATCCCGAGAGGCCTCTCGCATCTTGCATGGAGACTGGACTTCCTTGAGGCCACAAGAGTGGGTACCTCATGACCCGGTTGTAACTCGACAGGAACCTCAAGTTTTCTGCCGCAACTCGAGAAAAACCAGAAGATTATCTCCTCAACATGACATAAGGCCCTTTTCTGCTGTGGTATCTCGAGGGAAATCCCACTTTCCCTCTTGAGCCTCAAAAGGGTCCTTGACACCCTTGAGGCAACTCAAGAATTTCCCCGACATACCCCACTCTACTCGAGAGGAACACTGGGGGTCCTGCCACAACTTAAGAAGAACCCCTGTTTTCCCTCCTCATCTTGAGATGAGGGTCCATTTCCCTGCTTCGCGTGGAAAGGAATCTGTCATTTCCATCGCACCTCAAGAGTAGGTGGTCTCAATTTGAACTTCGAGAGGTGCTCCAGAGGTCGTGCCACCATTCCAAAAGACCTTGATGTCCCAATCCACACCAGATACACCTGAAGCCCGTGCACTGACACGACAGTCTACCCGAGGATTGACTCAAAACACGATGGCAGGTTTGACAGCCCTGTGGCACCTTGAGAGAAAGCCCCCAATCCCTATGTCAACTCGACAGCAAGTCTGACACAGCTTTTTCAGCTCGAGAGGAAAGCAGACTTGCCTGTCTCCAGAGGAGACGAGGCCTGAATCCCCTGTGGAAATTCCAAAGAACCCCTATATTCATGTCACCACTGGAGAGGGACCCTGAGGTTCTGGCCTCAACACCACATGAGGACCACGGCCCTGGCAGCGACTGGAGAGGAATCCTGAGAGGCCTCTCGCATCTCGCATGGAGACTGGACTTTCCTGAGGCCACAAGAACGGGTACCTCTTGACCTGGTCGTAACTCGACAGGAACCCCGAGTTTTCTGCCACAACTCAACAAAAAACCAGAAGATTCTCTCCTCAACACGACATGAGGCCCTTTTCCGCTGTGGTATCTGGAGGGAAATCCCACCTTCCCTCTTGAGCCTCGAAAGGGTCCTTGACACCCTTGAGGCAACTCAAGAAGTTCCCCGACATACCCGTCTCCACTCTAGAGGAACACCGTAGGTCCCACCACAACTTAAGAAGAGCCCCGGGCTTCACTCCTCATCTCGAGAATTGGGTCCATTTCCTTGCTCCATCGGAAAGGAATCCTGGCATTCCAGTCACACCTCAAGTGGAGGCAGTCTCAACTTTAACCTCGAGAAGAACTCCAGGGGTTGTGCCACCATTCCAAAAGACCCTGATGTCCCAATCCACTGCAGATACACCTGACTCCAATGCACTGACTCGACGGTCATCCCGAGGATCGACTCAAAACACGATGGCAGTTTGACAACCCTGTGGCACCTCGAGAGAAAGCAACCGATCCCTATGTCAACTCGTCAGGAAGCCTGAGACTGCTTTTCCAGCACAAGAGGAAAGCGGACTTGCATGTATCCACATGAGAGGAGGACTGAATTCCCTGTGGAAACTCCACAGGAACCCCAAGATCCATGTCAGCACTGGCGAAGAATCCTGAGGTTCTGCCCTCAATTCTAGATCAGGACCTCGGCCAAGGCAGTGACTAGAGAGGAACCCCGAGAGGCCCCTCGCATCTCGCATGTAGACTGGACTTTCCTGAGGCCACACGAGTGGGTCCCTGAGGTCCCCATCGTAACTCAAGAGCAACACCAAGTTTCCTGCAGCAACTCGAGAAAAACCAATAGATTCTCCCCTCAATGCAAGATGAGGCCCTTTTCCACTGCAGCATCTCGAGAGAAATCCCATTTTCCCTCTTTAGCNACAACTCAAGAAGAGTCCCGGTTTTCCCTCCTCACCTCGAGATGAGGGTCCATTTCCTTGCTTCGTCGGAAAAGTAATATCGGCATTCCCAGCACACCTCAGAGGAGGCTGTCTCAGCTTGAACCTCGAGAGGAACTCCAGCGGACGTACCACAATTCCAAAAGACCCCAATGTCCAAATCCACTGCAGATACTCCTGACTCCCCTGCACTGACTCGATGGTAATCCCGAGGATCGACTACTGACATGATGGCAGGCGTGATAGACCTCTGGCACCTCGAAAGAAAGCCAGCGATCACTATGTCAACTCTACAGGAATCCTGACACTGCTTTGACAGCTCATGAGGAAAGCGGACTTGCATGTCTCCACACGAGATGAGGCCTGACTCCCCTGTGGAAACTCCAGAGGAACCCCGAGATCCATGTCAGCACTGGAGAGGAAACCTGAGGTTTTGGCCTCAACTCCAGCTGAGGACCTTGGCCCTGGAAGCGACTGGAGAGGAATTCCGAGAGGCTCCTCGAACCTCACATGGAGACTGGACTTTCCTGAGGCAACACAAGCGAGTACTTGAGGTCCCCGTCTCAACTCAAGAGGAACCCCAAGTTTCCTGCTGCACCTCGAGAAAAAACAGGACATTCTCCCCTCAACGGGAGATGAGGCCCTTTTCCACTGAGGCATCTCAAGAGAAATCCCACCTTCCCTCTTGAGCCTCAAAAGGGTCCTTGACACCATTGAGGCAACACAAGAATTTCACTGACATACACTTCTTCACCAGAGGGGAACACAAAGAGTCCCGTTACAACTCAGGAAGAGCCCCGGTTTTCCCTCCTCACCTCGAGATGAGGGTCCATTTCCCTGCTTCGTCGGGAAAGCAAACCCGGGGTTCCCGGTGCACCTCAAGTGGAGGTGATCTAAACTTGAAACTCAAGAGGAACTCCAGGTGTCGTGGCACAATTGCACAAGAACCTGATGTCCCAATCCAGTCCAGATACACCTGACTCCCCTGCACTGACTCGACGGACACCCTGAGGATTAACTCAAAACACGATGGCAGGTATGACAGCTCTGTGGCACCTCGAGAGAAAACCACCAATCCCTATGTCAACTCGACAGGAAGCCTGACACAGCTTTTTCAGCTCAAGAGGAAACTGGACTTGCCTCTCTCCAGAGGAGACAAGGCCTGACTCCCCTGTGGAAACTCCAGAGGAACCCCGAGTTTCATGCAACCACTGGAGAGGAACCCTGAGGTTCTGGCCTCAACTCCACATGAGAACCACGGTCCTGGCAGCGACTGGAGAGGAATCCCGAGAGGCCTCTCGCATCTTGCATGGAGACTGGACTTCCTTGAGGCCACAAGAGTGGGTACCTCATGACCCGGTTGTAACTCGACAGGAACCTCAAGTTTTCTGCCGCAACTCGAGAAAAACCAGAAGATTATCTCCTCAACATGACATAAGGCCCTTTTCTGCTGTGGTATCTCGAGGGAAATCCCACTTTCCCTCTTGAGCCTCAAAAGGGTCCTTGACACCCTTGAGGCAACTCAAGAATTTCCCCGACATACCCCACTCTACTCGAGAGGAACACTGGGGGTCCTGCCACAACTTAAGAAGAACCCCTGTTTTCCCTCCTCATCTTGAGATGAGGGTCCATTTCCCTGCTTCGCGTGGAAAGGAATCTGTCATTTCCATCGCACCTCAAGAGTAGGTGGTCTCAATTTGAACTTCGAGAGGTGCTCCAGAGGTCGTGCCACCATTCCAAAAGACCTTGATGTCCCAATCCACACCAGATACACCTGAAGCCCGTGCACTGACACGACAGTCTACCCGAGGATTGACTCAAAACACGATGGCAGGTTTGACAGCCCTGTGGCACCTTGAGAGAAAGCCCCCAATCCCTATGTCAACTCGACAGCAAGTCTGACACAGCTTTTTCAGCTCGAGAGGAAAGCAGACTTGCCTGTCTCCAGAGGAGACGAGGCCTGAATCCCCTGTGGAAATTCCAAAGAACCCCTATATTCATGTCACCACTGGAGAGGGACCCTGAGGTTCTGGCCTCAACACCACATGAGGACCACGGCCCTGGCAGCGACTGGAGAGGAATCCTGAGAGGCCTCTCGCATCTCGCATGGAGACTGGACTTTCCTGAGGCCACAAGAACGGGTACCTCTTGACCTGGTCGTAACTCGACAGGAACCCCGAGTTTTCTGCCACAACTCAACAAAAAACCAGAAGATTCTCTCCTCAACACGACATGAGGCCCTTTTCCGCTGTGGTATCTGGAGGGAAATCCCACCTTCCCTCTTGAGCCTCGAAAGGGTCCTTGACACCCTTGAGGCAACTCAAGAAGTTCCCCGACATACCCGTCTCCACTCTAGAGGAACACCGTAGGTCCCACCACAACTTAAGAAGAGCCCCGGGCTTCACTCCTCATCTCGAGAATTGGGTCCATTTCCTTGCTCCATCGGAAAGGAATCCTGGCATTCCAGTCACACCTCAAGTGGAGGCAGTCTCAACTTTAACCTCGAGAAGAACTCCAGGGGTTGTGCCACCATTCCAAAAGACCCTGATGTCCCAATCCACTGCAGATACACCTGACTCCAATGCACTGACTCGACGGTCATCCCGAGGATCGACTCAAAACACGATGGCAGTTTGACAACCCTGTGGCACCTCGAGAGAAAGCAACCGATCCCTATGTCAACTCGTCAGGAAGCCTGAGACTGCTTTTCCAGCACAAGAGGAAAGCGGACTTGCATGTATCCACATGAGAGGAGGACTGAATTCCCTGTGGAAACTCCACAGGAACCCCAAGATCCATGTCAGCACTGGCGAAGAATCCTGAGGTTCTGCCCTCAATTCTAGATCAGGACCTCGGCCAAGGCAGTGACTAGAGAGGAACCCCGAGAGGCCCCTCGCATCTCGCATGTAGACTGGACTTTCCTGAGGCCACACGAGTGGGTCCCTGAGGTCCCCATCGTAACTCAAGAGCAACACCAAGTTTCCTGCAGCAACTCGAGAAAAACCAATAGATTCTCCCCTCAATGCAAGATGAGGCCCTTTTCCACTGCAGCATCTCGAGAGAAATCCCATTTTCCCTCTTTAGCCTCAAAAGGGTCCTTGACACCCTTGAGGCAACTCAAGAATTTCCATGACATACCTGTCTCCACTCGAGAGGAACACTGTGTGTCCCGCCACAACTCAAGAAGAGCCCCAGTTTTCCCTCCTCATCTCGAGATGTGGGTCCATTTCCCTGTTTCATCAGGAAAGTAATCCCGGCATTACCGTCGCACCTCCAGATGAGGTGGACTCTTCTTGAATCCCGAGAGGAACTCCAGGTGTGGCACCACCATTCCCAAAGATCCCAATATCCCAATCCACTGCAGATACAGCTGACTCCAGTGCACTGACTTGACAGTCACCCCTAGGATCGACTCAAAACACAATGGCAGGTGTGACAGGCCTGTGGCACCTGGAGAGCAAGCCACTGATCCCATGACAGCTCGACAGGAAGCCTGACACTGCTTTTTCAGCTCAAGAGGAAAGCGGACTTGAATGTCTCCACAAGAGACGAGTTCTGACTCCCCTGTGGACACTCCAGAGGTACCCCGAGTTCCATGTCAGCACTGGACTGGAACCCTGAGGTTCCAGCCTCCTCATCTCCAGATGAAAACTGGCACTGGCCCCGGCAGTGACTGCAGAGGAATGCCAAGAGGCCCCTCACATCTCTCATGTTGTGTCAGGGGCCAGCATGAGGAATCCCGCCCATGACAATATCATGCAGAAGGAAGCCTGACAAAATGCAAGGACGTGATCAGGCTTCAGGGGTTCCCCCTGGAATTTCCTGAGCATGTACCCCATAACCCAAGAATCTGCCAGCCTCTGTACTCTGCTTTTCCACTCTTCTGATATACTCTGGGATAAAGTCAAATCAGGGCTTTAGTCTTCTGCATTTGAAAGGGATGTTTCAGTTAAACCCCCTAGGATAGCTCTCTAGCTTGCCTAACAGGTTCCCCAGACCTCTTACAGGTTGTGAATTGCTTACAGCCCCCAACCGTGAGAGGCACAAAGCTTAAAAGCAGCTTAAAGAAACAGAGCCTTTGCTAAAGAGTTAAAAATAATATTGGTAATGGGTTTTCACTGTTGACTCAATGACTGCTGCCAGGCCTCCATATTCTTTCTCTTTTAGGCACCTGGGAGGATGTTAATCAATGTAAACAGGACATGGAAAAGGATATATAGTAGTTTTGATGTTAGCAACACTAGACTTTTGAGTTAATTACTTTTCTTTGTTATACATCACTGCACTCCTCTTGTGCACTTGCTATGTAAGAATGTAACTTTATTTAGTGCTTTCTGAGAGTGGCACCAGACTTTGGGAAGATCAACACAAATAAGTCTTCTGGTTGACAAACCCTTATCAGGAAAAAGGCTGTAAAATGTTAATTGACCTTTTGGCTAGAGGACATGTAAATCACCTAAGGCTTGTGTATACAATTAGGTATGCAGAGAAAAAAGCCTGGTTTTGATAAGAGTCAGGGCTGCTGACACTGCATAATTTTGTATTACCCATTGATCTCTATGTACAATCAAAAAGGTATAAAATAACATTCTAGACAATAGAGGCCAGGGCAAGTCTCTGGACTGGTTTCCCCCATGTCTCCTCTTTACTCTAAGTTCAGGCTGAATTCCCATCTGGAGCGGGGTGGCTGACCAAGTCTACTTACTTGTCCTGGCTTCTAAGACCTGCGCGAAAGGGAACCTAAGGTGGGGTACCCTTCGATACTCAAGTGGGCGCTGGTGGCCCAAAGTAGATGGTGCAAGCTCCTTGTCTGGAGCTTTTTTGGCCTTCCCCATAAACCAAGTTATTCAGCCTCTTTTATCCACTTAATTTTCCTACTACACTATTTCTTCCTAACCTAATCTTATATAAATAAATAAATAAGTATTTCCTCGCCAACGCCGACCCCGCTTCAAATTCCCTGGATCCACAGGGGCTGGACCCCAGCAATGGAGACTGGACTTTCCTCAGGCAACACGAGTGTGTCCCTGTGGTCCCCGTCGTAACTTGAGAGGAACCCCAAGTTTTCTGATGCAACTCGAGAAAAACCAGGAGATTCTCCCCTTAATGCGAGATGAGGCCCTTTTTCACTGTGGCGTCTCCAGAGAAATCCCACCTTCCCTCTTGAGCCTGGAAGCGTCCTTGAGACCCTTAAGGCAAATCAAAAAGTACCATGACACACTCGTCTCATTTGAGATGAACACCGTGAGTCCCACCACAACTCAAGAAGACCCCCGGTTTTCCTTCCTCAACTCGAGATGTGTGTCCATTTTCATGCTCCGTTGGGAAAGGAATCCCAACGTTCCCGTCACACCTCAAGAAGAGGCGGTCTCAACTTTAACCTTGAGAGGAACTCCAGGGGTCGTGCCACCATTCCAAAACACCCCAATGTCCAAATCCACTGCAGATACACCTGACTCCATTGTACTGACATGATGGTCATCCTGAGGATCAACTCAAAACACGATGGCAGTTGTGACAGCCCTGTGGCATCTCAAGAGAAAGCCACTGATGCCTATGTCAACTCGCCATGAAGACTGACACTGCTTTTCCAGCTCGAGAGGAAAACGGACTTGTATGTCCACAGAAGACGAGGACTGACTCCCCTGTGGAAATTCCAGAGGAACTTCGAGATCCATGTCAGCACTGGAGAGGAAGCTTGAGGTTCCAGCCTGAACTCTAGATGAGGACATAGGCCCAGGCAGCGACTGGAGAGGAATCCCTAGAGGCCCCTGGAAACTCGCATGGACACTGGACTTTTCTGCGGCAACACAAGCAGGTCCCTGAGGTCCCCGCTGTAACTCGAGAGGAACCCCAAGTTTCCTGCATCAACTCGAGAAAAACCAGGAGATTCTCCCCTCAACATGAGATGAGGACCTTTTCCAATGTAGCGTCTTGAGAGAAATCCCACCTTCCCTCTTGAGCCTCGAAAGGTCTTGACATCCTTGAGGCAACTCAAGAAATTCCCCGACATACACTTCTCCCCTGGAGAGGAACACTGAGGGTCCCACCACAACTCAAGAAGAGCCCCGGTTTTCCCTCCTCATCTCGAGATGAGAGTCCATTTCCTTGTTTCATCAGAAAAGTAATCTCGGCATTCNAAGAAATTCCCCGACATACACTTCTCCCCTGGAGAGGAACACTGAGGGTCCCACCACAACTCAAGAAGAGCCCCGGTTTTCCCTCCTCATCTCGAGATGAGAGTCCATTTCCTTGTTTCATCAGAAAAGTAATCTCGGCATTCCCAGCACACCTCAGAGGAGGCCTTCTCAACTTGAACCTCGAGAGGAACTCCAGTGGATGTACCACAATTCCAAAAGACCCCAATGTCCAAATCCACTTCAGATACTCCTGACTCCCCTGCACTGACTCGATGGTAATCCCGAGGATCGACTTCAAACACGATGGCAGGTGTGATACACGTCTGGCACCTCGAATGAAAGCCAGCAATGCTTATGTCAACTCAACAGGAAGCCTGATACTGATTTGACAGCTCATGAGGAATACGAACTTGCATGTCTCCACACAAGCTGAGTCCTGAGTGTCCTGTGGAAACTCCAGAGGAACCCCGAGATCCATGTCAGCACTGGAGAGGAGCCCTGAGGTTCTGGCCTCAACTCCAGATGAGGACCTCAGCCCCAGAAACAACTGGAGAGGAATCCCAAGAGGCTCCTCGCACTTCGCATGGAGACTGGAATTTCTTGAGGCAACACAAGCGAGTCCTTGAGGTCCCCATCTCAACTCGAGAGGAATCCCAAGTTTCCAGCCACAACTCGAGAAAAACCAGGAAATTCTCCCTTCAATGGAAGATGAGGCCCTTTTCCACTAAGGCGTCTCAAGAGAAATCTCACCTCTCTTGAGCCTCGAAAGGGTCCTTGACACCATTGAGGCAACTCAAGAATTTCCCCGACATACACTTCTTCACTCGAGGGGAACACCAAGGGTCCCACATCAACTCAAGAAGAGCCCCGGTTTTCCCTCCTCACCTCGAGATGAGGGTCCATTTCCCTGCTTCGTTGGGAAAAAAAAAAACCCGGGATTCCCGGCACAACTCAAGTGGAGGTGATCTCAACTTGAAACTCAAGAGGAACNCAACTCAAGAAGAGCCCCGGTTTTCCCTCCTCACCTCGAGATGAGGGTCCATTTCCCTGCTTCGTTGGGAAAAAAAAAAACCCGGGATTCCCGGCACAACTCAAGTGGAGGTGATCTCAACTTGAAACTCAAGAGGAACTCCAGGTGTCGTGGCACAATTCCACAAGAACCCAATGTCCCAATCCAGCCCAGATACACCTGACTCCCCTGAACTGACTCAACAGTCACCCCGAGGATCGACTCAAAACATGATGGCAGGTATGACAGCTCTGTGGCACCTAGAGAGAAAGCCACTGATCTCCAGGTCTACTCAACAGGAAGCCTGACACTGCTTTGACACCTCGAGAGGAAAGCGGACTTGCATGTCTTTGAAGGAGACAAAGCCTGACTCCTCTGTGGAAATTCCACAGGAACCCCAAGATCCATGTCAGCCCTGGAGAGTAATCCTGAGGTTCCGGCCTCAATTCCAGATGAGGACCAAAGCCAAGGCAGCGACGAGAGAGGAATCCTGAGAGGCCTCCCACATCTCACATGGAGACTGGACTTTCCTGAGGCCACAAGAACGGGTACCTCTTGACCCGGTCGTAACTCGACAGGAACCCCGAGTTTTCTGCCACAACTCGAGAAAAACCAGAAGATTCTCTCCTCAACACGATATGAAGCCCTTTTCCACTGTGGTATCTAGAGGGAGATCCCATCTTCCCTCTTGAGCCTCGAAAGGGTCCTTGACACCCTTGAGGCAACTCAAGAATTTCCCTGACATACCCCACTCCACTCGAGAGGAACACCGGGGGTCCTGCCACAACTCAAGAAAAAACCCAGTTTTCTCACCTCATCTCAAGAGGAGGGTCCATTTCCCTGCTTCTTGGGGAAAGGAATCCAGCGTTCCCATTGCACCTCAAGAGGAGGCGGTCTCAACTTGAACCTTGAGAGGAACTCCAGGGGTCGTGCCACCATTCCAAAAGACCCTGATGTCCCAATCCACTCCAGATACACCTGACGCCCATGCAGTGACATGCCAATCAACCAGAGGATCGACTCAAAACACAGTAGGTTTGACAGCCCTTTGGCACCTCGAGAGAAAGCCCCCGATCCCTATGTCAACTCGACAGGAAGCCTGACACAGCTTTTCCAGCTTGAGAGTAAAGCGGACTTGCCTGTCTCCACAGGAGATGAGGCCTGACTCCCCTGTGGAAACTCCAGAGGAACCCCGAGCTTCATGTCACCACTGTAGAGGAACTCTGAGGTTCTGGCCTCAACTCCACATGAGGACCAACTCCCTGGCAGCCACTGGAGAGGAATCCCAAGAGGCCCCTCACAACTAGCATGGAGACAACACAAGCGGGTCCCTGAGGTCTCCGTCGTAACTCGAGAGGAACCCGAATTTCCTCAGGCTACTCGAGAAAAACCAGGAGATTCTCCCCTCAACGTGAAATGAGGCCCTTTTCCCCTGTGGCGTCTCGAGGGAAATCCCACCTTCCCTTTGAGCCTTGAAAGGGTCCTTGACACCCTTGAGGCAACTCAAGAAGTTCCCCGACATACCCGTCTCCACTCTAGAGGAACACCGTGGGTCCCACCACAAGTTAAGAAGAGCCCCGGTTTTCCCTCCTCATCTCGAGATTAGGGTCCATTTCCCTGCTTCGTGGGGACAGGAATCCGGCGTTCCTGTCGTACCTCAAGAGGAGGCGGTCTCAACTTGAACCTCGAGAGGAACTCCAGGGGTCGTGCCACCATTCCAAAAGACCCTGATGTCCCAATCCACTGCAGATACACCTGATTCCAATGCACTGACTCGACGGTCATCCCGAGGATCGACTCAAAACATGATGGCAGTCTGACAACCCTGTGGAACCTCAAGAGAAAGCAACTGATTCTTATATCAACTCATCAGGAAGCCTGACACTGCTTTTCCAGCTCAAAAGGAAAGCGGACTTGCATGTGTCCACACGAGATGAGGATTGAATCCCCTGTGGAAACTCCACAGGAACCCCAAGATCCATGTCAGCACTGACGGGGAATCCCGAGGTTCCAGCCTCAATTCTAGATCAGGACCTCAGCCGAGGCAGTTACTAGAGAGGAATCCCGAGAGGCCCCTCGCATCTCGCATGTAGACTGGACTTTCCTGAGGCCACACGAGCGGGTCCCTGAGGTCCCCGTCATAACTCGAGAGCAACACCAAGTTTCCTGCATCAACTCGAGAAAAACCAATAGATTCTACCCCTCAACATGAGATAAGGCCCTTTTCTGCTGCAGCATCTCGAGAGAAATCCCACTTTCCCTCTTGAGCCTCAAAAGGGTCCTTGACACCCTTGAGGCAACTCAAGAAGTCCCCTGACATACCCGTCTCCTCTTGAGAGGAACACCGTGGGTCCTGCCACAACTCAAGAAGAGCCCCGGTTTTACCTCCTCATCTCGAGATGTGGGTCCATTTCCCTGTTTTGTCAGGAAAGTAATCCCGGCGTTCCCGTCACACCTCCAGATGAAGTGGACTCTACTTGAATCGCGAGAGGAACTCCAGGGGTGGCGCCACCATTCCCAAAGACCACAATGTCCCAATCCACTGCAGATACACCTGACTCCAGTGCACTGACTCGATGGTCACGCCGAGGATCGACTCAAAACACAATGGCAGGTGTGACAGCCCTGTGACACCTGGAGAACAAGCCACCAATCCCTATGACAACTCGACAGGAAGCCTGACACTGCTTTTCCATATCGAGAGGAAAGCGGACTTGCATGTCTCCACAAGAGACGAGGCGTGACTCCCCTGTGGATGCTCCAGAGGAACCCCGAGATCCATGTCAGCACTGGAGAGGAATCCTGAGGTTCCAGCTTCATCTCCAGATGAGGACTGAGGCCCTGGCAGTGACTGCAGAGGAATGCCTAGAGGCCCCTCATATCTCACATGGAGACTGGCTTTTCCTGAGGCAACACCTGTGGGTCCCTGTGGTCCCCGTCATAACTCAAGAGGAATTACAATTTTTCTGATGCAACTCGAGAAAAACCAGGAGATTCTCCCCTCAACGTGAGATGAGGCCCTTTTCCGCTGTGGCATCGCAAGAGAAATCCCACTTTCCCTCTTGAGCCTCGAAAGGGTCCTTGACACCCTTGAGGCAATTCAAGAAGCTCCCTGACATACCCATCTGAAGTCGAGAAGAACACCGAGTGTCCCGCCACAACTCAAGAAGAGCCCCGGTTTTCCCTCCTCATCTCGAGATGACGGTCCATTTCCCTGGTCCGTTGGGAAAGGAATCCCAGCGTTCCCGTTGCACCTCAAGAGGAGGCGGTTTCAACTTGAACCTTGAGAGGAACTCCAGGGATCGTGCCACCATTCCAAAACACCCTGATGTCCAAATCCACTGCAGATACACCTGACTCCACTGCAATGACACGATGGTCATCCCGAGGATCAACTCAAAACACGATGGCAGGTGTGACAACCCTGTGGCATCACGAGAGAATACACCAATTCCTATGTCAACTCGCCATGGTGACTGACACTGCTTTTCCAGCTTGAGAGGAAACCGGACTTGTATGTGCACATGAGTTGAGGACTGACTCCCCTGTGGAAACTCCAGAGGAACCCTGAGATCCATGCCAGCACTGGAGAGGAAGCTTGAGTTTCCAGCCTCAAATCTAGATGAGGACATTGGCCCAGGTAGCGACAGGAGAGGAATCCCGAGAGGCCCCTGGCATGGAGACCGGACTTTCCTGAGGCAACACGAGTGGGTCCCTGACATCCCTGTCATAACACAAGAGGAACCCAAAGTTTCCTGCCCCAACTCGAGAAAAACCAGGAGATTCTCCCCTCAACGCGAGATGAGGCCCTTTTCCACTGTTGAGACACAAGAGAAATCCCATCTTCCCTCTTGAGCCTCAAATGGGTCCTTGACACCCTTGAGGCAACTCAAGAAATTCCCCGACATACACTTCCCCACTCGAGAGGAATACCTAGGGTCCCACCACAATTCAAGAAAAGCCCTGGTTTTCCCTTCTCATCTCGAGATGAGGGTCCATTTCCTTGCTTCATTGGAAAAGGAATCCTGGCATTCCCAGCACACCTCAGAGGAGGCCATCTCAGCTTGAACCTCGAGTGGAACTCCAGTGGATGTACCAGAATTCCAAAAGACTCTGATGTCCAAATCCACTGCAGATACACCTGAATCCCCTACACTGACTCGATGGTAATCCCAAGGATTGACCCCAAACACCATGGCAGGCGTGATAGACCTCTGGCACCTCGAAAGAAAGCCAGTGATCCCTATATCAACTAGACAGGAAGACTGAAACTGCTTTGACAGCTCGTGAGGAAAGCGGACTTGCATGTCTCCACACAAGACGAGGCCTGACTACCCTGTGAAAACTCCAGAGGATCCCCGAGATCCATGTTAGCCCTGGAGAGGAACTCTGAGGTTCCTGCCTCAACTCCAGATGAGGACCACGGACCCAGCAGCGATGCCAGATGAATCCCGAGAGGCCCCTGCAAACTCGCATGGAGACTGGACTTTCTTGAAGCCACATGAGCGGGTTCCTGAGATCCCCATCATAACTCGAGAGGAACACCATGTTTCCTGCCTCAACACAAGAAAAATCAGGAGATTCTCGGCTCAACGCGACATGAGGCCCTTTCCTCCTGCAATGTGTTGAGAGAAATCCCACCTTCCCTCTTGAGCCTCGAAAGGGTCCTTGACACCCTTGAGGCAACTCAGGAAGTTCTGCTACATATCGGACTCCACTCGAGAGGAACATCGAGGGTTCTGGCACAGTGCAAAAGAACCCCAGTTTTCCCTCCTCATCTCGAAGTGATGGTCCCTTTCCCTTCTCCGTTGGGAAAGGAATCTCAGAATTCCCATCACTCCTCACATGGATGCTGTGTCAGCTTGAACCTCTGGAGGAATTCGAGGGGTCGTGCCACCATTCCAAAAAACCCCGATGTCAAAATCCACTCCAGATACACCTGAATCCCCTGCAATGACTAGACAGTCATACCGTGGATCAACTCAAAACATGGTGGCACTTTTGACAGACCTGTGGCATCTGAAGAGAAGTCCACCAATTCTTATGTCAACTCGCCATGAAGACTGACACTGCTTTTCCAGCTCTAGAGGAAAACGGACTTGTATGTGCAAATGAGACGAGGACTGACTCCCCTGTGGAAACTCCAGAGGAACCTCGAGATCCATGTGAGCACTGGAGAGGAAGCTTGAGGTTCCGGCCTCAACTCCAGATGAGGACCGTGGCCCCAGCAGTGGCTGCAGAGGAATGCTGAGAGGACACTCGCATCTCACATGGAGACTGGACTTTCCTGAGGCCACACAAGTGGGTCCCTGAGGTCCCTGATGTAACTCGAAATTAACACCAAGTTTCCTTCCTCAGCTCGAGAAAAACCAGGAGATTTTCCCCTCAAAGCGAGATGAGGCCCTATTCCACTGTGGCATCTCAAGAGAAATCCCACCTTCCCTCTTAAGCCTTGAAAGGGTCCTTGACACCCTTGGGGCAACACAAGAAGTTCCATGACATACCCGTCTCCACTCGAGAGGAACACCGAGGGTCCCGCAACAACTCAAGAAGAGCCTCGGTTTTCCCTCCTCATCATGAGATGAGGGTCCCTTTCCCTGCTTCGTTGAGAAAGGAATCTCAGAATTCCCATCACTCCTCAAGAGGATGCGGTCTCAGCTTGAACCTCAGGAAGAACTCCAGGGGTCGTGCCAACATTCCAAAGATGCTGATGTCCCAATCTGCTCCCGGTACACCTGAATCCCCTGCAGTGACTAGACAGTCATACTGAGGATCAACTCAAAACACGATGGCAGGTGTGACAGCCCTATGGCACCTCAAGAGTGAGACACTGATTCCTATGTCATATTGCCATGAAGACTGACACTGTTATTCCAGCTTGAGAGGAAAACGGACTTGCATGTGCACACGAGACGAGGACTGACTGCCCTGTGCAAACTCCAGAGGAACCTCGAGATCGATGTCAGCACTGGAGGGGAAGCTTGAGGTTCCAGCCTCAACTCCAGATGAGGTCATTGGCCAAGGCAGCGACTGGAGAGGAAATCTGAGAGGCTCCTTGCAACTCGCATGGAGAATGAACTTTCCTGATTCAACACAAGAGGGTCCCTGAGGTCCCTGTCGTAACTCGAGAGGAATCCCAAGTTTCCTGCTGCAACTAGAGGAAAACCAGGAGATTCCCTCCTCAATGCGAGATAAGGCCCTTTTCCACTCCAGCGCCTCAAGAGAAATCCCACCTTCCCTCTGGAGCCTCGAAAGGGTCCTTGACACCCTTGAGGCTAATCAAGCAGTTTCCCGACAAACACTTCTCCACTCGAGAGGAACACTGAGGGTCTCAACACAACTTAAGAAGAGCCCCGGTTTTCCCTCCTCATCTCGAGATGAGGGTCCATTTCCCTGCTTCATTGGGAACGCAATCCCGGCATTCGTGGTGCACCTCAGAGGAGGTCGTCTCAGCTTGTACCTCGAGAGGAACTACAGGGGTCGTGCCACCATTTCAAAAGACCCCGATATCCCAATCCACTCCAGATACACCTGACTCCCCTACACTTACTCTACGGTCACCCCGAGGATCGACTCAACACACGATAGCAGGTGTGACAGCCATGTTGCACCTTGAAAAAAAGCCACCAATCGTTATGTGATCTCGACAGGAAGACTGACACTGCTTTTCCAACTCGAGAAGAAAGCGGACTTCCATGTCTCCACATGAGACGAGGCCTGACTCCCCTGTGGAAACTCTAGAGGAACCCCAAGAACCATGTCAGCATTGGAGAGGAACCCTGAGGTTCCGGCCTAAAATCCAGATGAGGACCTTGGTTGTGGCAGCGACTGGAGAGGAATCCTGAGATGACCCCCGCAACTCACATCGAGACTGGACTTTCCTGAGGCAACAGGAATGGGTCCCTGTGTTCCGTATTGTAACTCGAGAGGAACACCAAGTTTCCTGCCGCAATTTGAGAAAAACCAGGAGAATCTCGCCTCAATGCGATATGAGTCCCGATTCTGGTCTGGCATCTCGAGAGCAATCCCAGCTTCCCTCTTGAGCCTTGAAAGGATCCTTGACACCCTTGAGGCAACTGAAGAATTTCCCCGACATACCCATTTCCACTAGAGAGGAACACCAAGGGTCCCACAACCCTTGAAGACACAACACAAGAAGAGCCCTGGTTTTCCTTCCTCATCTCGAGATGAGAGTCCCTTTCCCTGCTTCTTCGGGAAAGCAATCCCGGAATTCCCATCGCTGCTCAAGTGGGTGGGGTCTCTGCTTGAACCTTGGGAGAATCTCCAGGAGTCGTGCCACCATTTCAAAAGACCCCGAAGTCCCTATCCACTCCAGATACACCTGACTCCCCTGCAATGACGAGACAGTCATACCGAGGATCAACTCGAAACACGATGGCAGGTGTGACAGCCCTGTGGCATCTTGAGAGAAAGCCACCATCTCCTATGTCAATTCGCCACGAAGACTGACACTGCTTTTCCAGCTGGAGAGGAAAACGGACTTCTATGTGCACATGAGACGAGGACTGACTCCCCTGTGGAAACTCCAGAGGAACCCCAAGATCCATGTCAGCACTGGAGAGGAAATCTGAGGTTCCAGCCTCAACTCCAGATGAGGACCGCAGCCCTGGCAGCAATTGCAGAGGAATCCCAAGAGGCCCTTCTAAATTCCCATGGAGACTGGACTTTCCTGAGGGCACACCAGCGGGTCCCTGAGGTCCCCATCGTAACTCAAGAGGAACCCCAAGTTTCCTGCCGCAACTCAAGAAAAACCAGGAGATTCTCCCCTCAACGTGAGATGAGGCCCTTTTCCGATGCCACGTCTCGAGGGAAATCGCAGCTTCCCTCTTGAGCCTAGAAAGGATCCTTGACACCCTTGAAGCACCTGAAGAATTTCGCAGACATACCCATCTCCACTAGAGAGGAACACCGTGAGTCTTGCCACAAAGCAAGAAGAGCCCCGGTTTTCCCTCCTCATCTCGAGATNGGAGAGGAAATCTGAGGTTCCAGCCTCAACTCCAGATGAGGACCGCAGCCCTGGCAGCAATTGCAGAGGAATCCCAAGAGGCCCTTCTAAATTCCCATGGAGACTGGACTTTCCTGAGGGCACACCAGCGGGTCCCTGAGGTCCCCATCGTAACTCAAGAGGAACCCCAAGTTTCCTGCCGCAACTCAAGAAAAACCAGGAGATTCTCCCCTCAACGTGAGATGAGGCCCTTTTCCGATGCCACGTCTCGAGGGAAATCGCAGCTTCCCTCTTGAGCCTAGAAAGGATCCTTGACACCCTTGAAGCACCTGAAGAATTTCGCAGACATACCCATCTCCACTAGAGAGGAACACCGTGAGTCTTGCCACAAAGCAAGAAGAGCCCCGGTTTTCCCTCCTCATCTCGAGATGAGGGTCCATTTCCTTGTTTCGTTGGGAAAGCAATCCTGGCATTCCTGGCGCACCGCAGAGGAGGCTGACTCAGCTTGAAACTTGAGAGGAACTTCAGTGGACATACCAGAATTCCAAAAGACCCCGATGTCCAAATCCACTACAGATACACCTGACTCCCCTGCACTGACTCCATGGTAATCCCGAGGATCGACTCCAAACACGATGGCAGGCATGATAGACCTCTGGCTCCTTGAAAGAAAGCCATCGATCCCTATGTCAACTCAACAGGAAGCCTGACACTGCTTTGACAGCTCGTTAGGAAAGCGGATTTGCATGTCTCCACATGAGACAACCCCTGACTCCCCTGTGGAAACTCCAGAGGAACCCCAAGATCCATATCAGCATTGGAGAGGAACCCTGAGATTCCATCCACAACTGCAGATGAGGACCTCGGGCCCAGAAGCAACTGGAGAGGAATTCCGAAAGGCTCCTTCCACCTCGCATGGAGACTGGACTTTCCTCAGGCAACACGAGTGAGTACTTGAGGTCCCCGTCTTAACTTGAGAGGAACCCCAAGTTTCTTGCCTCAACTCGAGAAAAACAAGGAAATTCTCCCCTCAACGCGAGATGAGGCCCTTTTCTGCTGAGGCGACTCAAGAGCAATCCCACCTTCCCTCTTGAGCCTCGAAAGGGTACTTGACACCAATTAGTCAACTCAAGAATTTCTCCTACATACCTGTCTCCACTCGAGGTGAACACAGAGGGTCCTGCCACAACTCAAGAAGACCCCGGTTTTCCCTCCTGATCTCGAGATGAGGGTCCATTTCCCTGCTTCATCGGGAAAGCAAACCCAGGATTCCCAGCACACCTAAAATTGAAGTGGTCTCAACTTGACACGAGAGGCACTCCAGGTGTTGTGCCACCATTCCAAAAGACCCCGATGTCCCAATCCACTCCAGATACAACTTACTTCCCTGCACTGACTCGAAGGTCACCCGAAGAATCAACTCAAAACACGATGGCAGTTGTGACAGCCCTGTGGCACCTGGAGAGAAAGCCCCCAATCCCTATGTCAACTCTACAGGAAGCCTGACACTGTTTTTCCAGCTCGAGGTGAAAGCGGACTTGCATATCTCCACATGAGATGAGGGCTGAGTCCCCTGTGGAAACTCCAGAGGAACCCTGAGATCCATGTCAGCACTAGAGAGGAAACCTGAGGTTCCAGCCTCAACTCCAGATGAGGACCATGGGCCCAGTAACGACTGGAGAAGAATCCTGAGAAGCCTTTCACACCTCGCATGGAGAATTGACTTTTCTGAGGCTACACAAGTGGGTCCCTGAGGTCTCCATCGTAACTCGAGAAGAACCCCTAGTTTCCTACCACAACTTAAGAAAAACCAGGAGATTCTCCCCTCAACACGATATGAGGCCCTTTTCTGCTGCAGCATCTCCATAGAAATCCCACCTTCCCTCTTGAGCATTGAAAGGGTCCTTGACACCCTTGAGGCAACTCAACAAGTTCTCCTACATACATGACTCCACTCATGAGGAACACTGAGGGTCCCGCCACAATGCAAGAAGAGCCCCGGTTTTCCCTCTTCATCTAGAGATGAGGGTCCATTTCCCTGCTTCATTGGGAAAAGAATCTCGGAATTCCCATCACTCCTCAAGAGGATGCAGTCTCAGCTCGAAACTCAGCAGGAACTCCAGGGGTCATGCCACCATTTCAAAACACCCTGATGTCCCAATCCACTCCTGATACAACTGAATCCCCTGCAATGACTTGACAGTCATACCAAGAACCAACTCAAAACACGATGGCATGTGTGACAGCCCTGTGGCACCTTGAGAGAAAGCCACCGATTCCTATGTCAACTCGCCACAAAGACTGACACTGCTTTTCCAGCTCGAGAGGAGTACCGACTTGCATGTGCACACGAGATGAGGACTGACTCCCCATTTGGAAACATCAGAGGAATCCCGAGATACATGTCAGCACTGGAGAGGAAGCTTGAGGTTCCAGCCTTAACTCCAGATGAGGACATCGGCCAAGGCAGTGACTGAAGAGGAAACCCGAGAGGCCCCTCGCAACTCACATTGAGACAGAGCTTTCTTGAGGCAACACGAGAGGGACCCTGAGGTCCCTGTCGTAACTTGAGCGGAACCCCAAGTTTCCTGCTGCAACTCGAGGAAAACCAGAAGATTCTCCCCTCAACACTAGATAAAGCCCTTTAGCACTGTGGCATTTTGAGAGAAATCCCACCTTCCCTCTTGAGCCTCGAAAGTGTCCTTGATACCCTTGAGTCAACTCAAGAAGTTCCACAACATACACTTCTCCGATCGAGAGGAACACCTAGGGTCCCACCACAACTTAAGAAGAGCCCTGGTTTTCCCTCCTTATCGTGAGATGAGGGTCCCTTTCCTTGCTTCGTCGGGAATAGAATCCCAGAATTCCCATTGCTCCTCAAGAGGATGAGGTCTCCTCTTGAACCTTGGGAGAAACTCCAGGGGTCGTGCCACCATTTCAAAAGACCCTGATGTCCCAATCCACTCCAGTTACACCTGACTCCCCAATAATGTCTAGACAGTCATACTGAGGATCAGCCCTGTGGCAGCCCTGTGGCATCTCGAGAGAAAGCCACTGATTCCTATGTCAACTCTCCACGAAGACTGACACTGCTTTTCCAGCTCGAGAGGAAAACGGACTTGTATGTGCACATGAGACGAGGACTGACTCCCCTGTGGAACTCCAGAGGAACCTCGAGATCCATGTGAGCACTGGAGAGGAAGCTTGAGGTTCCAGCCTCAACTGCAGATGAGGACATCAGCCCAGACAGCGACTGGAGAGGAATCCCGAGAGGCCCCTCGCAACTCGCATGGAGACTGGACTTACCTGAGGTAACACAAGAGGGTCCCTTAGGTCCCTGTCGTAACTCGAGAGGAACCCCACGTTTCCTGCCGCACCTCGAGAAAAACCAGGAGATTGTCCCCTCAAAGTGAGATGAGGCCCTTTTCCACTGGAGCGTCTCAAAAGAAATCCCATCTTCCCTCTTGAGCCTCGAAAGGGTGCTTGACACCCTTGAGGAAACTCAAGAAGCTCCCCAATATACCTGTCTCCACTCGAGAGGAACACCGAGGGTACCACCACAACTGAAGAAGAGCCCCGTGTTTCCCTTCTCATCTTGAGATGAGGGTCCATTTCCCTGCTTCGTCAGGTAATGAATCCCAGCATTCCCGTCACACCTCAAGTGGAGGCAGCTTCCACTTGAACTGCAAGAAGAACTCCAGTGGTCACGCCACCATTCCCAAACACCCCGATGTCCCAATCCACTGCAGATACACCTGACTCCAGTGCACTGACTTGATGGTCACCCCGAGGATCGACTCAAAACACGATGGCAGTTGTGAGAGCCCTGTGGCACCTGGAGAGCAAGCCACCGATCCCTATGACAACTTGACAGGAAGCCTGACACCTCTTTTCTAGCTCAAGAGGTAAGCGGACTTGCATGTCTCCACACGAGACAAGGCCTTACTCCCCTGTGGACACTCCAGAGGAACCCCAAGGTCCATGTCAGCACTGGAGAGGAAAACTCAGATTCCAGCCTCATCTCCAGATGAGGACCGCGGCACCAGCAGTGACTGCAGATGAATGCTGAGAGGCCCTTCGCATCTCACATGGAGACTGGGCTTTCCTGAGGACACAAGAGCAGATCCCGGTGATCCCCGTCCTAACTCGAGAGGAACCCCAAGTTTCCTGCCACAACCCGAGAATAGCCAGGAGATTCTCCCCTCAATGCGAGATGAGGCCCTTTTCCACTGCGGTGTCTCGAGAGAAATCCCACATTCCTCTCGAGCCTGGAAAGGGTCCTTGACACCCTTGAGGAAACTCAAAATGTTTGCTGACATACCCATCTCCACTCAAGAAGAACACCGAGGGTCCCGCCAAACTCAAGAAGAGCCCCGGTTTTCCCTCCTCAACTCGAGATTAGGGTCCATTTCCCTGCTCCATCGGGAAAGAAATCCCAGGATTCCCATCACAACTTAAGTGCAGGCACTCTCAACTTGAACCTCGATAGGAACTCTATGGGTCGTGCCACCATTCCAAAAGACCCCGATGTCCAAATCCACTGCAGATACACCTGACTCCCCTGCACTGACTTGACGGTCATAACGAGGATCAACTCAAAACACGATGGCAGGTGCGACAGCCCTGTGGCACCACTAGTGAAAGCCACTGATCCTTATGTCAACTCGACAGGAAGCCTCACACTGCTTTTCCAGCTCAAGAGGAAAGCGGACTTGCATGTCTCCACATGAGAGGAGGACTGACTCCCCTGTGGAAACTCACAGGAACCCTGAGATCCATGTCAGCACTGGAGAGGAACCCTAAGATTGCCGGCTCAATTCAAGATGAGTACCACGTCCCCGGCAGCGACTGGAAAGGAATCCTGAGAGCCCCCTCGCAACTTGCATGGAGATTGGACTTATCTGTGGCCACACGAGTGGATACCTGAGGTTCCCGTGGTAACTCTAGAGGAACATCAGGTTTCCTGCCACAACTCGTGAAAAACCAGGAGATTCTCGCCTCAACGCGAGATGAGGCCATTTTCTGCTGCGGCGTCTCGAGAGAAATCCCACCTTCCCTCTTGAGCCTCAAAAAGTCCTTGACACCCTTTAGGCAACTCAAGAAGTTACCCAACATACACGTCTCAACTCGAGAGGAACACCGAGGGTCTCGCCACAACTCAAGAAGAGCCCATGTTTACCCTTCTCATCTTGAGATGAGGGTCCATTTCCTGCTTCATCAGAAAAGGAATCCCGGCATTCCCGTCACACTCAAGCGGAGGTGGTCTCAAATTTAACGTCGAGAGTAACTCCATGGGTCGTGCCACCATTCCAGAAGAAACCGATGGCCCAATCCACTCCAGATACACCTGACTCTCCTGCACTGACTCGACGGTCACCCCGAGGATCGACTCAAAACACGATGGCAGGTGCGACAGCCCTGTGGCACCACGAGTGAAAGCCACTGATCCTTATGTCAACTTGACAGGAAGCCTGACACTGCTTTTCCAGCTCGAGAGGAAAGTGGACTTGCATGTCTCCACATGAGACGAGGCCTGACTCCCCTGTGGATACTCCAGAGGAACCCCAAGATCCATGTGAGCACTGGAGAGGAACCCTGAGGGTCCGGCCTCAACTCCAGATGAGGACAGTGCCCCCAGCAGCAAATGGAGAGGTGCCAAGAGCCAGCACGGGAGATCCCACCCATGACAAGGTCATGTGCAGAGGCCTGATGGGCAAGGTGAATCAGGCTTCATGGTTCCCCCTGGAATTTCATGAGCAGGTACCCCAAATTCAGAGTTGGCTTGATTTTATTGTACTCTGCTTTTCCACTCTTCTGACATTCTCTGGAAAAAGTTAACTTAGGGCTTCAGTCTTCTGCATTTGAAAGGAATGTTTCAGTTCAAACCCCCTCTGATAACTCTCTAGCTTGCCTAACAGGTTCCCCTGGACTTTTTACAACTTGTGAATTGCTTACAGCCCCCCAACCATGAGAGGCACAAAGCTTAAAGCCTCTTAAAGATACAGAGCCTTTTCTAAAGAGTTAAAAATCATATTGGTGATGGGTTTTCACTGTTGACTCAATGATTGCCTCCAGGCCTCCATATTCTTTATCTTTTAGGCACCTGGGAGGATATTAATCCATGAAATCAGGATATGGAAAAAGGTATATAGCAGTTTTGATGTTAGCAACACTAGATTTTTGAGTTAGTTACTTTTCTGTTATAAATCACTGTACTCTGTTTACTTGTTATAAATTGCTGTATCTTTGCTATGTAAGACTGTAAATTTATTTAGTGCTTTCTGAGACTGGCACCAGACATTGGGAAGACCAACACAAATAAGTTTTCTGGTAAACAATCCCTTATCGGAAAGGGGCTGTAAAATGTTAATTGGCCCTCTGGCCAGAAGATATGTTTTTCACCTAAGACTTTTGTATACAACTAGGTATACAGAGAGAAAAGCTTGGTTTTGATAAGGTTCTTGACTGCTAACGCTGCATTATTTTGTATTACCCATTGATCTCTATGTACAATCAAAAAGGTATAAAAGGCCTTTCTAGACAATAGAGGCCGGGCCAGTCATTGGAAGGACTGGTTTCCCCCGTGTCTCCTCCCTACTCTAATTTCAGGCTGAATTCCCATCTGGGGCATGGAAGCTCACCATGTCTACTTGCTTGCCCCAGCTTTTAAGATCCACCTGAGGGGGAGCCCAAGGCGGGGCACCCCCCACTATTCAAGAGGATACCAGTGGCCTAACGTAGATGGTGCAAACTTCTTGTCTCAAAGTTTTATTGGTTTTCCACGTAAACCAAGTTATTCAGCCTCTTTTCTCCACTTAATTTTCCTACTATACTATTTCTTCCTAATCTAATCTTATATTTCTAATTAAGTAAATAAATAAGGTCTACCTTGCCTACGCCATTCACTCTTTGAATTACCCTGGGTCCACCGGGGCTGGACCCTGGCAAGTGGCACCCAGAACAGGCTATTCGATGGTAGGTTCCCCGAGCAATTATGGTCATCAGGCCTATTGTCACCCCCTTGGAACAAATAGGGTCATCAGCCCTATTGATCTGGACAAGTAGGGTCATCAGCCCTTTTGCTCCCCCATTGTTGAGTGTTCAGGATGGATAGGACCCCACTCAGGGTGCTGCAAACCCCCCTGTAGGATAGACAGGGTGAGTAGGAGTGGGAAGTTTTGAAGAGTTTAAGAGAAACCTGGTTCTCTAGAGGTTGAAAGAAACCTGCTTTCTTAGGGTTGAAATGAAAATCCCCCTTGGCTAAGGTAAAACCTTTTTCAAGGCAGACTTTTCTATAAATCTTAATTTTATGACACGAGTAACAATGAGTCAAAAGAATGACAACTCTTTATAGAAGTAATTTAGCAACTGTTAAACAAAAGATAAATTAAAGATAAAAAGGCTAGTGTTACAAGAGAAATGTCCTTGGTTTCCAGAAAACGGATTTAGATACTTGGTGAAGGTATGAAAATAGCTAAAAACTTATTATACTTTTCATGAGCCAGAAAAAGTTTCTGTAGATGCTTTTGCTCTGTGTAATATGCTTAACAATGTTCTGGACCCCTGTCATGAGGCTGTTAGATAGCCTATGGGAAAGGCTATAGCGGTGGATGGTAGTGGGTCTCCACCTTCTATGCAGATCATATTTTCTGCCATTGATGAAGAAAAGGAGGGAGACTGTACTCTTCCTCCCGAAGAAGCAGAGTGCTTGCAGGATGCAATGGCTGAGTGCCCTGGCGAGCCCACTCCCTCTCTACACAAACCAAACCTTTAAAATTTTACCTTATTTAAGGCGACCACTGCAACCTCTGCTTGTGCCTCCCCAGGGCTTAAGAACTCCCCACTTTGCCTTCAAAGCCTCCCAGAACATTGTTTAAGGTTAAAAAGGATAGAGAGAATATTTTTGAGCAAAAGACCTTTTAAAACAGAACCTGCTCCTTGCAAAAAAGGCCCTTGGGGGTGGGCTCACCCAAGGAAAAAAATAGAGACAGAGAGAGAGAAAGGAAAACAAAAAAGAGAAAAAAGAAAGAAAAATAATCGCAATAAAAAGGATTTTACAAATAAAAAATGTTTCTCTTGAGGTCAAATAGAACATTTTTGCTGGCAATGTCCTGCTAAACAGAGACAACAAGCCGNCTGCTTGTGCCTCCCCAGGGCTTAAGAACTCCCCACTTTGCCTTCAAAGCCTCCCAGAACATTGTTTAAGGTTAAAAAGGATAGAGAGAATATTTTTGAGCAAAAGACCTTTTAAAACAGAACCTGCTCCTTGCAAAAAAGGCCCTTGGGGGTGGGCTCACCCAAGGAAAAAAATAGAGACAGAGAGAGAGAAAGGAAAACAAAAAAGAGAAAAAAGAAAGAAAAATAATCGCAATAAAAAGGATTTTACAAATAAAAAATGTTTCTCTTGAGGTCAAATAGAACATTTTTGCTGGCAATGTCCTGCTAAACAGAGACAACAAGCCGTGCCAATTAACCCCAGGCTAGGAAAAAAGCGGTGCGAAAAGGAGACTTGGCAGCATTATTAACCCCTGATGTGCCAGTTACTCCGATTCCAATGGGAGTGGCTAGCCCCCTGCCTGAGGACATTGTAGGACTTGTGTTAGGGCGTAGCTTGCTTTGTTTTCAAAAAATTTCGGTGGTGCCTGGTGTAGTAGATTCTGATTATACTGGAAAATTTAAAGTTTTGTTCTTGCCACCTTCTAAATCTGTGCAAATTCATAAAAGTTAAAAGAAATAGCACGCCTTTTGCATTTACCTTATTATCAGACAGTAAAAACCTTGCTTCTCAAGCCAGGAGTCCCAGAGGATTTAGATATAGTGATCTAGCTTTTTGGGTGCAGAAAATTACAGCTTCTAAGCCTTTAAAAGGTTTTTCAATTCAAGGAAATAAAATGTCAGAGCTGTCAGACACTAGTGCAGACGTTTCTTTCATTGCTGGGAAACACTGGCCCAGCTCCTGGGCACACATACTACTAAAAATGAGTTGGTGGGTTTAGGGAAGGCGGTATGCAGGATGGGAATGCTGTAGAAAAAAAAGGGTAAGAGAGAGTTTAAAACCTTGGTGAATAGTGAACTCCCCATTGCTGGAGGTATTCAAGCAAAGACTAAATGGTTACTTGTTACCTAAAGAGCTATAGACCAGATTTAGGTTACAGAAGGATAACTGGAAAAGCTTATAAAGATATTTTGTCACACCTCTTTACTTGCTTCTCATATTTAGATCTGTCAAAGTTTTTAAAAACTGATAATGTCCCTTTAAAGCTTCAGAGAGATTATTTACTAACTTTAAATTATTTCCAGAAATTATTAGGGGATATTAATTGTATATGCCCACATTTAAAACTGGCTACTGCAGATTTAAAGCCTTTTGTTTGATTGCTTATAAAACGACCCTAATCCCAGTTCTAAGAGAAAGTTAACTAGTGAGACAGAGTTGACTTTTGTTAAAATAGATGAGGTTTAAATAATCAGTTAATTAAGATTAATATTGCCAAAAGATGAGATTAAATTATTCTTGCCACAAAACAAGATGCTTGTGACGAGAAGGCCCATTGGTTCCATCTACCCATGACACCAAGAAAAATAGTTTTATCTTGTCCCAGCTAGGTGGCACAATTAGTTTTAAAAGGAAGAAAGAGAAGTGTGGAACTTTTTTTTTTTTTTAAAAAAAGAAGTAACAAATATAGTAATTCCATCCAATAAAGATCAACTATTAAGAAGAGGTAGCAAGAATACACAGAAGAACTGTACATAAAAGATCTCCATGACCCAGATAATCATGATGATGTGATCACTAATCTAGAGCCAGACATCTTGGAATGTGAAGTCAAGTGGGCCTTAGAAAGCATCACTACGAACAAAGCTAGTGGAGGTGATGGAATTCCAGTTGAGCTGTTTCAAATCCTGAAAGATGATGCTGTGAAAGTGGTGCACTCAATATGCCATCAAATTTGGAAAACTCAGCAGTGGCCACAGGACTGGAAAAGGTCAGTTTTCATTCCAATTCCAAAGAAGGGCAATGACAAAGAATGCTCCAACTACCGCACAATTGCACTCATCTCACATGCTAGTAAAGCAATGCTCAAAATTCTCCAAGCCAGACTTCAGCAATGAACTCCCTGATGTTCAAGCTGGTTTTAGAAAAGGCAGAGGAACCAGAGATCAAACTGCCAACATCTGCTGGATCATGGAAAAAGCAAGAGAGTTCCAGAAAAATATCTATTTCTGCTTTATTGACTATGCCAAAGCCTTTGACTGTGTGGATCACAATAAACTGTGGAAAATTCTGAAAGAGATGGGAATACCAGACCACTTAACCTGCCTCTTGAGAAATCTGTATGCAGGTCAGGAAGCAACAGTTAGAATTGAACATGAAACAACAGACTGGTTCCAAATAGGAAAAGAAGTACTTCAAGGCTGTATATTGTCACCCTACTTATTTAACTTATATATAGAGTACATCATGAGAAAGGCAGGGTTGGAAGAAACACAAGCTGGAATCAAGATTGCCGGGAGAAATATCAATAGCCTCAGATATGCAGATGACACCACCTTTACAGCAGAAAGTGAAAAGGAACTAAAAAGCCTCTTGATGAAAGTGAAAGAGGAAAGTGAAAAAGTTGGCTTAAAGCTCAACATTCAGAAAACGAAGATCATGGCATCCAGTCCCATCACTTCATGGGAAATAGATGGAGAAACAGTGGAAACAGTATCAGACTTTATTTTTGGGCTCCAAAATCACTGCAGATGGTGATTGCAACCATGAATTAAAAGTCGCTTACTCCTTGGAAGAAAAGTTATGACCAACTTAGATAGCATATTCAAAAGCAGAGGCATTACTTTGCCGACTAAGGTCCATCCAGTCGGGGCTATGGTTTTTCCTGTGGTCAGGTATGAGTGTGAGAGTTTGACTGGGAAGAAGGCCGAGCGCCGAAGAATTGATGCTTTTGAACTGTGGTATTGGAGACGACTCTTGAGAGTCCCTTGGACTGCAAGGAGATCCAACCAGTCCATTCTGAAGGAGATCAGCCCTGGGAATTCTTTGGAAGGAATTAGGCTAAAGCTGAAACTCCAGTACCTTGGCCACCTCATGTGAAGAGTTGACTCATTGGAGAAGACTCTGATGCTGGGAAGGATTGTGAGCAGGAGAAGAAGGGGACGACTGAGGATGAGATGGCTGGATGGCATTACGGACTCTATGAACATGAGTTTGAGTGAACTCCGGGAAAGGGTGATGGACAGGGAGGCCTGGCGTGCTGTGATTCATGGGTTCACAAAGAGTGGGACACAACTGAGCGGCTGAACTGAACTGACAAGTATTTTACAGAATAGTGATGATTTGGCAAGTTGCTCTGATAGATTTCAGGGGTCACATTTTGTTTCATTTGCCCCCAAGCTCCCACAGTAGTTAAAAGTTCAAAAACATTAGATTGTCTGTTTGAGGATACCTATGAAACATTCCTAACTCTATGTAGTTCCTTCGCTCCCCTTTACCCTATGGGGAAGGGACGTGCTTTTACAAATAGGAGTTGCTTGGAAAAGGGATTTCTCAATTTCTTAGTTATCAATAGGTGGTACAATTAACAATACTTCATATATTGATATAAATACATAATATAAATATATTTTCTTAATTACCTTTTGCCTAATTGGGTATGGGCATAAATAAAATATAATAAAGATATACCTACTAGTGTTTTAAATTACTAGTGTTTTAAAGGATTACATATGAGGAACATAAACATGGGTTATATAAATATCAATGTTACAGTAACGTCCAGAAGCGACAAGCACAAAGGTATAAATGTCTAAACTGGAAGAAACTTGAAACCCTCATGTTAATTCTTAAATGTAGTATATTTAACTTGTGACAAGAAAGATTGGTAGTCAGCCTTTGGAGTGGAATCCCGAGAGGTCTCTCGCAACTCGCATGGAGACTGGACTTTCCTGAGGCCACTCGAGCAGGTCCCTGAGGTCCCCATCGCAACTAGAGTGGAATCGCAAGTTTCCTGCCGCAACTCGAGAAAAACCAGGAGATTCTCCCTTCAAAGCGAGATGAGGCCCTTTTCTGCTGCTGCGGTACATCGAGAGTCCCACCACAACTCAAGAAGTGCCCCGGATTTCTCTCCTCATCTTGAGATGAGGGTCCATTTCCCTGCTTCTTTGGGAAAGGAATCCTGGTGTTCCCGCCACATCTCAAGAGAAGGCTCTCTCAACTTGAACCTTGAGAGGAACTCCAGGGGTCGTGCCACCATTCCCAAAGGCCCCGATGACACAATCCATTCCAGATATACATGACTACCCTGCACTGATTCGACGGTCACCCCGAGGTCGACTCAAAACACGATGGCAGTTGCGATAGCCCTTTGGCACCACAAGAGAAAGCCACCGATCCCTATGTCAACTCGACAGAAAGCCTGACACTGCTTCTCCAGCTCGAGAGGAAATTGGATTTTCATGTCTCCACACGAGACAAGGCCTGACTCCCCTGTGGAAACAGCAGACTAACCCCGAGATCCATGTCAGCTCTGGAGAGGAAACCTGAGGTTCCGGCCTCAACTCCAGATGAGGACTGCAGCCCCAGCAGTGACTGGAGAGGAATCCCGAGAGGGCCCTGGCAACTCACAAGGAGACTGGACCTTCCTGAAGCCACACGAGTGGGTCTCTGAGGTCCCCATTGTAACTCGAAATGAACCCCAAGTTTCCTGCCATAACTCAAGAAAAACCAGGAGATTCACACCTCAACGTGAGATGAAGCCCTTTTCTGCTGCAGCATCTCGAGAGAAATCCCACATTCCCTCTTGAGCCTCGAAAGGGTCCTTGACACCCTTGAGGCAACTCAAAAGTTTCCCGATGCACCTCAAGAAGTGGAAGTCTCAACTTGAAGCTCGAGAGGAACTCCAGGGGTCGTTCCACCATTCCAAAAAAATGCCGATGCCCCAATCTACTCCAGATACACCTGACAACCCTGCACTGACTTGGCGGTCACCCCCAGGGTTGACTCAAAACACGATGGCAGGTGTGACAGCCCTGTGGCACCTTGATAGAATGCCACTGATCCCTGTGTCAACTCGACAGGATTTCTAACACTGCTTTTCCAGCTCGAGAAGAAAGCGGACTTGCATGACTCCTCTTGAGACGAGGCCTGACTCCCCTGTGGAAACTGCTGAGGAAACCCGAGATACATGTCAGCACTCTAGAGGAACCCTGAGGTTTTGCCTTCAAATCCAGAAGAGGACCTCGGTCCTGGCAGTGACTGCAGAGGCCCCTCCCACCTCACATGGAGACTGGAAGTTCCTGAGGCCACACAAGCAGGTCCCTGTGGTGCCCATCATAACTCGAGAGGAAACCCAACTTTCCTGCCTCAACTCAAGAAAAACCAGGAGATTCTCCCCTCAAGGCGAGATGAGGCCCCTTTCCACTGCGGCGTCTCGAGATTAATCCCACCTTCCCTCTTGAGCCTCGATAGGATACTTGACACCCTTGAGGCAACTCAAGAAGTTCCCCGACATACTGGTCTCCACTCAAGAGGAACACTGAGGGTCCCACCACAACATAAGAAGAGCCCCGGTTTTCCCTCTTCATCTCAAGATGAGGGTCCATTTCCCTGCTTCATCGGGAAAGGAATCCCGGTGTTTCCATCGCACCGCAAGAAGAGGAGGTCTCCACTTGAACCTCGAGTGTGATTCCAGGGATCATGCCACAATTCCAAAAGAATCCGAAGTCCCAATCCACTTCACATACACGTGACTCCCCTGCACTGACTCGACGGTCACCCCAAGGATTGACTCAAGCCACCAAGGCAGGTTTGACAGCCCTCTGGTACCTTGAGAGAAAGCCACCGATCCCTATGTCAACTCTACAGGAAGCCTGACACTGCTTTTCCAGCTCGAGAGGAAATCGGACTTGCATGTCTCCACAGGAGATGAGGCCTGACTCCCCTGTGGAAACTCCAAAGGAACCACGAGATCCATGGCAGCACTGGAGAGGAAACCTCAGGTTCTGGCCTCAACTCCAGGTGGGGACCACGGCCCTGGCACCGACTGGAGAGGAATCCCGAGAGGCCCATTGCAACTCGCATGGAGACTGGACTTTCCTGAGGCCACATGAGTGGGTCCCTAAAGTCCTCATCATAACTCGAAAGGAACCACAAGTTTCCTGCAGCCACTTGAGAAAAACCAGGAGATTCTCCCCTCAATGCGAGATGAGGCCCTTTTCCACTGCTGTGTCTCGAGAGAAATCCCACCTTCCCTCTTGAGCCTCGAAAGGGTCCTTGACACCCTTGAGGCAATTCAAGAAGTTCCCTGACATACCCGTCTCCACTCGAGAGGAACACTGAAGTTCCCGCCACAACTCAATAAGAGCTCCGGTTTACCCTCCTCATCTCCAGATGAGGGTCCATTTCCCTGCTTTGTCGGGAAAGGAATCCCGGCGTTCCAGACACACCTCAAGAGGAGGCAGTCTCCACTTCAACCTTGCGAGTGATTCCAGGGGTCATGCCAGGGGTCGTGAGGAGCAGGGAAATGGACCTTCATCACGAGATGAGGGAATACTGGGGCTTTTCTTGAGTTGCCGCGGGACTCTATGTGTTCCTCTCGAGTGGAAACAGGTGTGTTGGGGAACTCCTTGAGTTGCCTCAAGGGTGTCAAGGAACCTTTCCAGGCTCAAGAGGGATGGTGGGATTTCTCTTGAGATGCAGCAGCGGAAAAAGGCTGCATCTCGCGTTAAGGGGAGAATCTCCTGGTTTTTCTTGAGTTGCGGCAAGAAACATGGGGTTCCTCTCGAGTTATGACGGAGACCGCAGGGACCCACTAGTGTGGCCATAGAAAAGTACAGTCTGCATGCTAGTTGCAAGCAATCTTGCAGGATTCCTCTCCAGTTCCTGCAAGGGCCACAGTCCTCATCTGGAGTTTAGGATGGAACCTCAGGGTTCCTCTCCAGTGCTAACATGGATCTCGGGGTTTCTCTGGAGTTTCAACAGGGGAGTCACGACTCATCGCGTGTGGAGACATGCAAGTCCACTTTCCTCTTGAGCTGGAAAAGCAGTGTCAGGCTTCCTGTCGTGTTGATACAGGGATCGGTGGCTTTCTCTCAAGGTTCCTCAGGGCTCTCACACCTGCCATTGTGTTTTTTTTTTTTAATTTAATTTATTTTATTTTACTTTACAATACCGTATTGGTTTTGCCATACATTGACATGAATCCACCATGGGTGTATATTAGCTCTCAATCCTGAATCCCCCCCCCACCCCCTACCCCATATCATCTCTCTGGATCATCCCCATGCACCAGCCCCAAGCATCCT
>SJYH01007239.1:58711-83113 GCA_006408735.1 Sylvicapra grimmia
ACACAGAGATTCACAGAGTTGGGTAGGGAAGAGAAGGGGGCAGGAAGAGATAGAGGCCACCTGGTGGAGAAAAAGGAGGGTCCAAAGGAGGAGAGAGTGGTCAAGCCAGTAATCTTGCTCTCAGGTAAAATTGGGTACTGAAGATTGGGTTTTTAAATGTACAAAATTGACAACAAATACCAAAACGCAAAGGTTAAAAATTTGGAGTAGGGATTGGATTTTCAAAATTACAATATTAAAGAAAAGGAGCAGACGAAGAAGGGAAAAAAAAAGAAAGAAAGAAAAAGGAAAAAAAAGCCACAAGAATTATTAAAAAACAACGTCAACCACAAAAAGACTATATATGGCGTTTGCTCTAAAAATAGGGTCTCTCTCTTTCTGAAAAGTAATAATATGTTATAAAAATGAAAATTAAAGAAATAGAGGACTTAAAATTTAAGAAAGTTAAAAAAACAAAAAAAGGAAGAAAAACATTCACGCAACAACATCAACATAAAAAAAAAGAATGCTTCAGTCGCGCTGTGGAGAGGGAGGGATACTGCATACAAATGCTACTGGCGTGTGCTTGTAGTGTCTTATCCGCGCTTTTCTTTCCCCTGCTCACGGCGCGCACCGCTCAGGCTCTAAGTTGCTCTGTGGGGATCCGTCTGAGTCCGGTCCTAGGCTCTCCAGTCTAAGCCACTCAGGCTCAGCACTCAGGTAGCCTTCAGAGGCGCATATTTGGCTGGGCCTGTGTTCTGTGTGCTTCCCAGGTCCGAGTAGCTCAGGAGTTTGGCAAGCGCAATTGCTGCGACTGGTCACCTTTCCCTGCTGCTCAGTCCTCTGGGTGCACTGCTGGCGTTCCCTCTCATGGGGACGATGACCGTCCAGGACCCCCAGAAGCCTTAGTTAGCAAAGAAGCCTGCTCTCATTTTGGTAGGTAATGACTCTCTTGGGCCGCAATTGCCCCCTTCCAGCCCTTAAGTCTCTGGATGCCTGTCACCGGAGGGGTATGGTCTGCAGCCGGCTATTTCTGTTCTGTCCTTTGTTCTGTGCGCGGTCCTGGCGGTGTCTTATATTTGAGCGTTTTGCGTGGTAGCTATCCCACAGTCTGGATTGCTAGCCCAAATTAGTTCACTCTGATCTTGCGTGGGCCCTCCAATCACGCGTGGGGCGGGCGTTCTGGCCCAATTCTTTGCAGCCCGTGCCTCCCGCGGCCCGGTTCTTACAAAGCACTGCAGTCTGAGCTTCCCGCCTCTCCCAGCCCAACCCCCAACTTGTTAGTGGTGGTTGCAGGCGTCTGCGCTGTTTTTCCGCTGGGGGAGTTACTGTTGGGCTCGTAATCTGTTGGTTTTAGTTATTTATTTTTCCTTCCTGTTATGCTGCCCTCTGTGCTTCCAGGGTTCGCCCCAGACTTGGTAGCGAGAATGTTTCCTGGTGTTTGGAAACCTCTCTTCTTATGAGTCTCTTCCCACGACGGGATTCCCTTCCCGGGACGGAGCTCCCTACCTACCTCCTTTGCCTCATTTTTTGTCTTTTATATTTTTTCCTACCTGTTTTTGAAGCCAATGCTCTGCTTTTCTGGGTATCTGATGTCCTCTGCCAGCATTCAGAAGTTGTTTTGTGGAATTTACTCAGCGTTGAAATGTTCTTTTGATGAAATTGTGAGGGAGAAAGTGGTCTCCCCGTCCTATTCCTCCGCCATCTTAGGACCGCCTCCCTGCCATTGTGTTTTGAGTCGATCCTCGGGGTGACTGTTGAGTCAGTGCATGGGACTCAGTTGTATCTGCAGTGGATTGGGACATCAGGGTTTTTTGGAATGGTGGCATGACCCCTGGAGTTCCTCTTGAGGTTCATGTGGAGACCGCCTCCTCTTGAGGTGTTGCAGGAACGCCGGGATTCCTTTCCTGATGAAGCAGGGAAATAGACCCTCATCTCAATATCAGGAGTGAAAACCGGGGCTCTTCTTGAGTTGTGGCGGGTCCCTCGGTGTTCCTCTTGCGTGGAGACGGGTATGTTGGGGAACTTTTTGAGTTGCCTCAAGGGTGTCAACGACCCTTTCGAAGCTCAAGAGGGAAAGTGGTACTTCTCTCGATACACCAAAGCAGAAAAATACCTCATCTCATGTTGAGGGGAGAATCTCCTGGTTTTCCTCGAGATGCAGCAGGAAACTTGGGATTCCTCTCGAGTTACCCTGGGGACCTCATGGACCCACTCATGTTACCTCAGGAAATTCTAGTCTCCATGCAAGTTGCGAGGGGCCTCTCTGCATTCCTCTGCAGTCACTGCCAGGGCTGTGGTCCTCATCTGGAGTTGAGGCTGGAACCTCAGATTCCTCTCTAGTGCTGACATGGATCTCGGGAGTCCTCTGGAGTTTCCATAGGGGAGTCAGGCTTCGTCTCATGTGGAGACATGCATTTCCACTTTCCTCTCAAGCTGGAAAAGCAGTGTCAGAATTCCTGTCATGTTGACATAGGGATCGGTGGCTTTCTCTCAAGGTGGCACTGGGCTGTCACACCTGCCATTGTGTTTTTAATCAATCCTTGGGGTGACCGTCGAGTCAGTGTAGGGGAGTCAGGTGTATCTGGAGTTGATTGGGACATCAGGGTCTTTTGGAATTGTGGCACGTCCCCTGGAGTTCCTCTCGAAGTTCAAGTTGAGACTGGCTCCTTTTAAGGTGCAACAGGAACGCTGGGATTCATTTTCCAAAGGAGGGAAATGGACCCTCATATCAAGATGAGAAGGGCTGGGAGCCAGCATGGGAGACCCCCCCCATGACAAAGTCATTGTGAGAGGCCTGATGGGCAAGGGGAGTCAGGCCTCAGGGGTTCCCCCTGGATTTTCCTGAACATCTACCCACAAAAACCAGACTCTACCTGCTTTCCTGTGTTATGATTTCCACCTACTCTTCTGAAATTAACAGGGAGCTGTCCCCACACCACCTTTTTATAAGAAAAAGTTAATGTAGAGCTTTCAGATAATAAATCTCTTGGGCATAAAAAGAGTGTTTCAGTCCAAAAATCCCTCTGATAGCTTTCTAGCCTGCCTGCTGGACTCTTACAGCTGCGCTTGTGATTGTTTGTGGCCTTCCGACTGCGAGAGGCACAGGAAGCTTAAAATATCCTAGGAATGTAGGGGCTTCTGAGGAGTCAAAATCATTAGAATAGGACTGATTAAAGGTTTCATTTGTTGAGTCAATACTTGCTGCCAAATTTTCATATCTTTTATTTGTAGATATAGATGGTATATAGAAAAAACATGTAGTAGACTTGGTATTAGCAACATTAGATCTTTGAGTTAAGTACTTTCCTTGTTATAACCCACTGCACCTTTGTTCTACAGGAATGTAATTTTATTTAGTACTTTGAGGGTGATGCAGAGTAAAGAAAAAACTCTTCTAGGGAAAAAGAGTTTTTTCTGGTTGATAGACATATATCTAGGAAGAGAGCCATACAAATATTAACAGGCCACTTGGCCAGAAGTTAATGTAAACCACCTGAGACCTTTTGTATATGGGAAGGAATGCAAAAAGAAAGCCTGGTCTCAATGAGGGTCAGGACTGCTGCCCCTGCATAACTCTGCATATTCCATTATTTCTTTATGTACAACTTGGGGTATATAAGTTTATTTTGAAAATAAAGTTGTGAGTTTTCACCAATGCTGGCCTCCCCCATGTCATTCTTTTCTCCCCATTTCTGACTGAATTCCCATCTGGAGCACGAAGGCTCACCAAGTCTACTTACTTGCCTTGGCTTCTTAGATCCATGCGAGAGGGAGCCCAAGGCGGGGCACTCCTGCTCTTCAAGTGGGCACCGGTGGCCTAACATAGATCGTGCAAAACTCTTGTTTTGAAGTTTTATTAGCTTTCTGTGTAAACCAATTTATTCAGCCTGTTTTCTCCACTAATTTTCCTACTATACTATTCTTTCCTAATCTCTTTATATTTCTAATTAAACAGTCCTTTCCCAGACTCTGACCCTATCCCTGCTTCTAATTCCCTGGATCCACCAGGGCTGGACCCTGGCAGAGGAGGGAAAACCAGGGCTCTTCTTGAGTTCTGGTGGGACCCTCGGTGTTCCTCTCGAGTGGAGACGGGTATGTTGGGGAACTTCTTAAGTTGCCTCAGGGGTGTCAAGTACCCTTTCGAATCTCAAGAGGGAAGCTGTGATTTCTCTTGAGACACCGCACCAGAATGGGACTCATCTTGCGTTCAGGGGAGAATCTCCTGATTTTTCTTGAGTTGCGGCAGAAAACTTTGGGTTACTCTCGAGTTACAATGGGGACCCCAGGGACCCACACCTGTTGCCTCAGGAAAGTCTAGTCTCCATGTGAGTTGTGAGGGTCCTCTTGGGATTCCTCTCTGGTCGCTACTGGGGTCGAGGTCCTCATCTGGAGTTGAGGCCAGAACCTCAGGGTTCCTCTCCAGTGCTGACATAGACCTTGGTGTTCTTCAGGAGTTTCCACAGGGGAGACAAGTCTCATCTCGTGTGCAGACATGCAAGTCCACTTTACTTTCGAGTTGTCAAAGCAATGTCAGGCTTCCTGTCGAGTTGACCTGGGGATCCGTGGCTTTCTCTCGAGGTGCCACATGGCTGTCACACCTGCCATTGTGTTTTCAGTCGATCCTTGTGGTGAACGTTGAGTCAGTACAGGGGAGTCAGGTGTATCTGGAGTGGATTGGGAAATCAAGGTCTTTTGGAATTGTGGCACGACCCCTGGAGTTCCTCTCAATTTTCAAGTTGAGATTGTCTCCTCTTGAGGTGCGACGGGACAACCGGGATTCTTTTAACGACGAAGTAGGGAAATGAACATTCATCTTGAGATGAAGATGGAAATCTGCAGCTCTTTTTGAGTTGTGGCGGGACCCTCAGTATTCCCCTCAAGTGGAGATGGGTATGTCGGGGAACTTCATGAGTTGCCTCAACTGTGTCAAGGACTCTTTAAAGGCACAAGTGGGAAGGTGGGATTTCTCCCGAGACACCACAGTGGAAAAGGGCCTCATCTGGCGTTGAGGAGAGAATCTCCTGGCTTTTTGCGAGTTGAGGCAGGAAACGTGGGGTTCCTCTCGAGTTACGACAAAGATGTCAGGGACCCAGTCGTGTTGCCTCAGGAAAGTCCAGTCTCCATGCAAGTTGCGAGGGGCCTCTCAGGATTCCTCTCCAGTTGCTGCGGTGGCTGAGATAATCATCTGGATTTGAGGCCAGAACCTGAGGTTTCCTCTTCAGTGCTGACATGGTTCTTGGGGTCCCTCTAGAGTTTCCACAGGGGAGTCAGGCCTCGTCTTGTGTGGAGACATGCAAGTCCGCTTTCCTCTTGAGCTGGAAAAGCAGTGTCAGGCTTCCTGTTGAGTTGACATAGGGATCGGTGGCTTTCTCTCGACGTTCCACAGAGCTGTCACTCCTGCCATCGTTTTTGAGTCAATCCTCGGGGTGACTGTTGAGACAGTGCAGGGGAGTCAGGTGTATCTGGAGTGGATTGGGACATTGGGCTCTTTTGGAATGGTGGCACGACCCCTGGAGTTCCTCTCGAGGTTCAAGTTGAGACTGCCTCCTCTTGAGGTGCAACATGAACACTGGGATACCTTTGCTGATGAAGCAGGTAAATGGACCCTCATTTCGAGAAGAAGAATGCTGGGAGCCAGCACGGGAGATCTCTCCAACGACAAGTTCATGCAGAGAAGCCTGATAGCAAGGTGAGTCAGGACTCTGGGTTTTCCCCTGGATTTTCGTGAACAGTTCAGTACAGTTCAGTCACTCAGTCGTGTCCGACTCTTTGCGACCCCATGAAGCACAGCACGCCAGGCCTCCCTGTTCATCACCATCTCTCAGAGTTCACTCAGACGTACGTCCATCGAGTCCATGATGCCATCCAGCCATCTCATCCTCGGTCGTTCCCTTCTCCTCCTGTCCCCAATCCCTCCCAACATTAGAGTCTTTTCCAATGAGTCAACTCTTCACATGAGGTGGCCAAAGTACTGGAGTTTCAGCTTTAGCATCATTCCTTCCAAAGAAATCCCAGGGTTGATCTCCTTCAGAATGGACTGGTTGGATCTCCTTGCAGTCCAAGGGACTCTCAAGAGTCTTCTCCAACACCACAGTTCAAAAGCATAAATTCTTCCATGCTCAGCCTTCCTCACAGTCCAACTCTCACATCCATACATGGCCACAGGAAAAACCATAGCCTTGACTAGACAGACCTTAGTCGGCGAAGTAATGTCTCTGCTTTTGAGTATACTATCTAGGTTGGTCATAACTTTTCTTCCAAGGAGTAAGCGTCTTCTAACTTCATGGCTGCAGTCACCACCTTCAGTGATTTTGGAGCCCAAAAATATAAAGTGTGACACTGTCTCCACTGTTTCCCCATCTATTTCCCATGAAGTGATGGGACCGCATGCCATGATCTTTGTCTTCTGAATGTTGAGCTTCAAGCCAACTTTTTCTCTCTCCTCTTTCACTTTCATCAAGAGGCTTTTTAGCACCTCTTCACTTTCTGCCATAAGGGTGGTGTCATCTGCATATCTGAGGTTATTGATATTTCTCCCGGCGATCTGGATTCCAGCTTGTGTTTCTTCCAGTCCAACATTTCTCATGATGTACTCTGCATATAAGTTAAATAAGCAGGGTGACAATATACAGCCTTGACATACTCCTTTTTCTATTTGGAAACAGTCTGTTTTTCCATGTCCAGTTCTACATCTACCCCAAAAAACCATAGTCTGCCTGCTTTACTGTAGTATGCTTTCCACCTACTCTTCAGACATTAAGAGGTTCTTCCCCGCCCACCTTTTTCTAGGAAAAAGTTAATGTAGAGTTTTTAGATAATAAATCTCCTGGGCATAATAAGAGTGTTTCAATCCAAAAATCCCTCTGATGTCTTTCTAGCCTGCCTGCCAGACTGTTACAGCTGTGCATGTGATTGTTTGTGGCTTCCCGACCATGAGAGGCACAGGAAGCTTAAAATATCCTAGGAATGTAGGGGTTTCTAAGGAGTCAAAATCATTAGAATAAGACTGATTAAAGGTTTCATTTGTTGAGCCAATTCTTGCTGTCAAATTTTCATATCTTTTATTTGTAGATATAGTTGGTATATAGAAAAAAACAGATAGTAGACTTGGTATTAGCAACATTAGATCTTTTATTTACGTTCTTTGTTATAACCCACTGCACCTTTGTTCTACAGGAATGTAAATTTATTTAGTACTTTGTGGGTGATGCAGAGTAAAGAAAAAACTCTTCTAGGGAAAAGGTTTTTCTGATTGATAGACATTTATCTAGGAAGAGAGCCATAAAAATATTAACAGGCCTCTTGGCCAGAAAATAATGTAAACCACCTGAGACCTTTTGTATACAGGAAGGTATGCAAATAGAAAGCCTTGTTTCAATGAGGGTCAGGAATGATGCCCCTGCATAACTCTGAATATTCCATTATTTCTTTATGTACAACTTGGAGTATATAAGCTGATTTTGAAAATAAAGTTGTGAGTCTTGAACCGGTGCTGGCTTCCCCATAGTCTTTCTTTTCTTCCTTATTCCAGCTGAATTCCCATGTGGAATGCAGAGGCTCACCATGTCTACTTACTTGCCCTGGCTTCTAAGATCCACGTGAGAGGGAGACCAAGGCGAGGCCCCCTCCGCTATTCAAGTGGACGCAGGTGGCCAAACATAGATGGTGAAAACCTCTTATCTCAAGGTTTTATTAGTTTTCCTTGTAAACGAAGTTATTCAACCTCTTTGCTCTGCTAATTTTCCTTCTACACTATTCTTTTTAATCTCTTTATATTTCTAATTAAATAGACCTTTCCCAGACTCCAACTCCTTCCCTGCTTCAAATTTCCTGGATCCATTGGGGCTGGACAATGCCAGAGGAGGGAAATCCGGGGCTCTTCTTGAGTTGTGGTGGGACCCTCAGTGTTCCTCTCAAGTGGAGACGGGTATGTCAGGGAAATTCATGGTGTGCCTCAAGTTTATCAAGGACCCTTTCGAGGCTCAAGAGAGAGTTGGGATTTCTCTCAAAACACCACAGTGGAAAAGGGCCTCATCTTGCTTTGAGGGGAGAATCTCCAGGTTTTTCTTGAGTTGAGGAAGTAAACTTGGTGTTCCTCTCGAGTTGTGACGGGACCTCAAGGACCCGCTTGTGTGTCCTCAGGAAAGTCCAATCTCCATGAGAGTTGCGAGGTGCCTCTCGGGATTCCTTTCCAGTCACTGCTTGGGCTGTGGTCCTCATCTCGAGTTGAGGCCGGAACCTCAGGTTTCCACTCCAGTGCTGACATGGATCTAGGGTTTCCTCTGGAGTTTCCACAGGGGAGTCAGGCATTGGCTCGTGGGGAGACATGCAAGTCCGCTTTCCTCTCGAGCTGGAAAAGCAGGGTCAGGCTTCCTGTCGAGTTGACATAGGGATCAGTGGCTTTCTCTTGAGGTGTCACTGGGCTGTTACACCTGCCATTGTGGTTTGATTTGATCCTCGGTGTGACATCGAGTCAGTGCAGGGGAGTCATGTGTATCTCGAGTGGATTGGGACATTGGGGTCTTTTGGAATGGTTGCACGATCCCTGGAGTTCCTCTCAAGGTTTAAATTGAGACCACCTCCTTTGAGGTGTGACGGGAACCCCGGGATTCCTTTCCTGACGAAGCAGGGAAATGGACCCTCATCTCGAGATGAGGAGGGAAAACCGGGTCTCTTCTTGAGTTGTGGCGGGACCCTCGGTGTTCCTCTCAAGTGGAGATGGGTATGTCATGGAACTTCTTGTGTTGCCTCAAGAGTGTCAAGGACCCTTTCAAGGCTCAAGGTGGGATTTCTCTTGAGACGCTGCAGTGGAACAGGGCCTCATCTCGCCTTGAGGGGAGAATCTCTTTGTTTTTCTGAGTTGAGACAGGAAACTTTGGGTTCCTCTTTAGTTGTGACAGGACCTCAAGGACCCGCTCGTGTCGCTTCAGGAATGTCCAGTCTTCATGCGAGTTGTGAGGGTCCTCTCGGGATTCCTCTCCAGTCACTGCTAGGCCATGGTCCTCATCTGGAGTTTAGGATGGAACCTCAGGTTTCCTCTCTGGTACTGACATGGATCTCGGGAATCCTCTGGAGTTTCCACAGGGGAGTCAAGCCTCGTCTCTTGTGGAGACAGGCAAGTCCGCTTTCCTCTCGATCTGGAAAAGCAGTTTCAGGCTTCTTTCGAGTTGACATAGGGATCAGTGACATTTTCTTGAGGTGCCACAGCGCTGTCACACCTACCATCGTGTTTTGAGTCGATCCTTGGTCTGACCGTCAAGTCAGTGCGGGGGAGTCAGGTGTATGTGGAGTGGATTGGGACATCAGGGTCTTTTGGAATTGTAGCACGACCCCTGGAAATACTCTTTAGGTTCAAGTTGAGACTGCCTCCTCTTTAGGTGTGATGGGAATGCCTGGAATCCTTTCCTGAAGAAGCAGGGGAATGGACTCTCATCACAAGATGAGCAGGGAAACTGGGGCTCCTCTTGAGTTGTGGTGGGACCCTCGGTGTTCCTGTCGAGTGGAGACAGGTATTTACGGGAACTTCTTGAGTTGCCTCAAGGGTATCAAGGACCATTTCAAGGCTCAAGAGGGAAGGTGGGATTTCTCTCGAGACGCCGCAGTGGAAAAGGGCCTCATCTCCCGTGGAGGGGAAAATCTCCTGGTTTTCTTGAGTTGTGAGAGGAAATTTGTGGTTCCTCTGGAGTTATGACAGAGACCTCAGGGACCCACTCATGTGGTCTCAGGAAAGTCCAGTCTCCATGCGAGTTGCAAGGGGCCTCTTACGATTCCCCTCCGGTCGCTGCTGTGGCCGACATCCTCTTCTGGATTTAGGCCAGAACTTCAGGGTTCCTCTTCAGTGCTGATATGAATCTCAGGGTTTCTCTGGAGTTTACACAGGGCAGTCAGGCCTAGTCTCATGTGGAGCATGCAAGACCGCTTTCCTGTTGAGCTGGAAAATCAGTGTCAGCCTTCCACTCTAGTTGACATAGGGATCAGTGACTTTCTCTTGAGGGGCCACAGGGCTTACACACCTACCATTGTGTTTTGAGTCGATCCTCAGAGGGACCATCGAGTCAGTGCAGGAGAGTCAGTTCTATCTGGAGAGGGTTGAGATATCAGGGTCTTTTGGAATTGTGGCACGAACCCTGGAGTTCCTTTTGAGATTCAAGTTGAGACCGGCTCCTCTTGAGGTGTGACGGGAACGTGGAGATTCCTTTCCCAAAGAAGCAGTGAAATGGACCCTCATCTCGAAATGAGGAGGGAAAACCAGGGTTCTTCTTGAGTTGTGGCGGGACCCTCGGTGTTCCTTTCGAGTAAAGACATGTATGTCAAGGAACTTCTTGAGTTGCCTCAAGAGTTTCAAGAACCCTTTCGAAGCTCAAGAGGAAAGTTGGGATGTCTCTCAAGACACCGCAGCAGAAAAGGGCCTCATCTTGCATTGAGGGGAGAATCTCCTGGTTTTTCACCAGTTGTGGCAGGAAACTCAGGGTTCCTCTCGAGGTACAACAGGGAACTCAGGGACCCACTTGTGTGTCCTCAAGAAATTCCAGTCTCCATGCGAGTTGTGAGGGGCCACTTGGGAATCTTCTCGAGTCACTACTGGGGCCGAGATCCTCATCTGGAGTTGAGGCCAGAACCTCAGGGTTCCTCTCCATTGCTGACATGGATCTTAGGACTTCTCTGGAGTTTCCACAGGGGAGTCAGGCCTCATCTCGTGTGGAGACAGGCAGTCCACTTTCCTCTTGAGCTGTCAAAGCAATGTCAGGCTTCCTGTCGAGTTGACATAGGGATCAGTGGCTTTCTTTCGAGGGGCCACAGGGCTGACACACCTGAATCGTGTTTTGACCAATCCTCGGGGTGACCGTCGAGTCAGTGCAGGGGAGTCAGGTGTATCTGGAGTGGATTGGGACATCGGGGTTTTGGAATTTTGGCACCAACCCTGGAGTTTCTCTTGAGGTTCCAGTTTAGACTGCCTCCTCTTGAGGTGCGACAGGAATGACTGGATTCCTTTCCCAACGAAGCAGGGAAATGGACCCTCATCTCAACATGAGGAGGGAAAACCAAGGTTCTTCTTGATATGGGGCAGGATCTTGGTGTTCCTGTCGAGTGGAGACGGTTATGTCGGGGAACTTCTTGATTTGCCTCAAAGGTGTCAAGGACCCTTTCGAGGCTCAAGAGGGAAGGTAGGATTTCTCTCAAGATGCCACAGCAGAAAAGGGCCTCATTTTGTGTTGAGGGGAGAGTCCCCTTGTTTTTCTTGAGTTGTGGCAGGAAACATGGGGTTCCTCTTGAGTTACGACAGGGACCTCAGGGACCCGTTTGTGTTGCCTCAGGAAATTCCACTCTCCATGCAAGTTGCGAGTGGCCTCTTGGGATTCCTGTCCAGTCACTGCCTAGGGCCATGGTCCCCATCTGGAGTTGAGGCCGGAACCTCAGGGTTCCTCCCCAGTGCTGACCTGGATCTCGGGGTTCCTCTGGAGTTTCCACAGGGGAGTCAGGCCTCGTCATGTGTGGAGACATGCAAGTCCACTTTCCTCTTGAGCTGGAAAAGCAGTGTCAGGCTTCCTGTCGAGTTGACATAGGTATCGGTGGCTATCACTCGAGGTGCCACAGGGCTCTCACACCTGCCATCATGTTTTGAGTCGATCCTCACAGTGATCGTCGAGTCAGAGCAGGGGAATAAGGTGTATCTGGAGAGGATTTGGACCTCGGGGTCTTTGGAATTGTGGCACGAACACTGGAGTTTCCTTTGAGGTTCAAGTTGAGATCAGCTCCTCTTGAAGTGCAACAGGAACGTGGTGATTCCTTTCCCTATGAAGCAGTGAAATGAACCCTCATCTCGAGATGAGGAGGGAAAACAGGGGCTCTTCTTGAATTGTGGCATGACCCTCGGTGATCCTCTGGAGTGGAGACGTGTATGTCGAGGAACTTCTTGACTTGCCTCAAAGGTGTCAAGCACCCTTTTGAGGCTCAAGAGGAAAGGTGGGATTTCTCTCGAGATGTTTCAGTGGAAAAGGGCCTCATCTCGCTTTAAGGGGAGAATCTCCTTTTTTTTCTCGAGTTGCAGCAGGAAGCTCAGAGTACCTCTCGAGGTACGATGAGGGCCGAGGTCCTCATCTGGAGTTGAGGCCGGAATCTCAGGGTTTCTCACCAGTGCTGATATGGATGCTGGGGTTCCTCTGGAGTTTCCACAGGGGAGTCAGGCCTCATCTGCTGTGGAGACATGTAAGTCCGCTTTCCTCTTGAGCTGTCAAAGCAGTGTCAGATTTCCTGTCGAGTTGACAGGGAATGGTTGCTTTCTCTCGAAGGGCCACAGGGCTCTCACACCTGCCATCGTGTTTTGAGTCGGTCCTGGGAGTGACCCTCATGTCAGTGCAGGAGAGTTAGGTGTATCTGCAGTGGATTGGGATCAGGGTCTTTTGGAATGGTGGCACAACCCCTGGAGTTCCTCTCGAGGTTCAAGTTGAGACCACCTCTTCTTGAGGTGCAACAGGAATGCCGAGATTCCTTTCCTGACAAAGCAGGGAAATAGACCCTCATCTCGAGATGAGGAGGGAAAACCCGGGCTCTTCATGAATTGTGGCAGGAACCTTGGTGTTCCTCTTGAGTGGAGACGGGTATGTCGGGGAACTTCTTGAGTTGCCTCAGGGGTGTAAAGGACTCTTTCTTGGCACGTGAGGGAAGGTGGGATTTCTCTCGAGATGCCACAGTGGAAAAGGGCCTCTTCTCGCATTGAGGGGAGAATCTCCTGGTTTTTTTCCAGTTGCAGCAAAAAAACTCGGTGTTCCTCTCGAGTTATGATGGGGACCTCAGGGACCTGCTCATGTGTCCTCAGAAAAGTCCAGTCTCATTACAAGTTGCTAGGGGCCTCTCAGGATTCCTCTCCAGTCACTGCCGGTGTCGCCGTCTCATCTGGAGTGAGGCCAGAACCTCAGAGTTCCTCACCAGTGCTGACATGGATCTCGCGGTTTCTCTGGAGGTTCCACAGGGGAGTCAGGCCTCGTCTCCTGTGGAGACATGCAAGTACGCTTTCCTCTCAAACTGGTAAAGCAGTGTCAGTCTTCCTGTCATGTTGACATAAGGATCAGTGGCTTTCTCTCAAGGTGCCACAGGGCTGTCACACCTGCCATTGTGTTTTAAGTCGATCCTCATGACTGTCGAGTCAGTGCAGGGGAATCAGGTTTATCTGCAGTGGATTGCGACTTCGGGGTCCTTTTGAATGGTAGCACGACCCCTGGAGTTCCTCTCGAGGTTCTAGTTGAGACTGCCTCCTCTTGAGGTGCAACGGGAACGCCGGGATTCCTTTCCCAATGAAGGAGGAAATTGGACCCTCATCTCAATATCAGGAGTGAAAATCAGGGCCCTTCTTGAGTTGTGGTGGGTCCCTCGGTGTTCCTCTCACGTGGAGACGGGTATGTTGGGGAACTTCTTGAGTTGCCTCAGGGATGTCAAGGACCCTTTTTAGGCTCAAGAGGGAAGGTGGGATTTCTTTCGAGACACTGCAGCAGAAAAGGGCCTCATCTCACGGTGAAAGTAGAATCTCCTGGTTTTCTCGAGTTGTGGCGGGAAACTTGGGGTTCCTCTTGAGTTTCAACGGGGACCTCAGGGACATGCTCTTGTTTCGTCAGGGAAATCCAGTCTCCATGCGAGTTGCGAGGGGCCTCTAGGAATTCATCTACAGTGGCTTCTGGGGCCGAAGTCCTCATCTGGATTTGAGCCCAGAAACTCAGGTTTCCTCTCCAGTGCTGACATGGATCTTGGAGCTCCTCTGGAGTTTCCACAGGGGAGTCATGCCTTGTCTCGTGTGGATGCATGCAATTCCGCTTTCCTCTCGAGCTGTCAAAGCAGTTTCAGGCTTCCTGTCGAGTTGATATAGGGATAGTTGTCTTTCTCTCGATGAGCCACAGGGCTGTCACACCTTCCATCGTGTTTTGAGTCGATCCTTGGGGTGACCGTCGAATCAGTGCAGGGGAGGCAGGTGTACCTGGAGCGGATTTTGATCAGGGTCATTTGGAATTGCGGCACGACCCCGGGAGTTCCTCTCGAGGTTTCAGTTGAGACCAACTTCTCTAGAGGTGCAAAGGGAACACCGGGATTCCTTTTGTGACCAAACAGGGAAATGGACCCACATCTCGAGATGAGGAGGGAAAACCTGGGCTCTTCTTGAGTTGTGGTGGGACCCTCAGTGTTCCTCTCGAGTGGAGACGGTATGTCAGGGAACTTCTTGAGTTGCTGCAAGAGTGTCAAAGACCCTTTCGAGGCTCAAGAGTGAAGGTGGGATTTCTCTCAAGACGGTGCAGCTGAAAAGGGCCTCATCCCACGTTTAAATCAGAATCTCCTCTTTTTTCTTGAGTTGCGGCAGGAAACTTGGGATTCCTTTCACGTTACGATGGATACCTCAGGGACCCGCTCATGTTGCCTCAGGAAAGTCCAGTCTCCATGTGAATTGTGAGGGCCCTCTACACACTCATCTGCAGTCGGGCTTCCTTGTCGAGTTGACATAGGGATAGTTGTCTTTCTCTCGATGAGCCACAGGGTTGTCACACCTGCCATCGTGTTTTGAGTCGATCCTCAGGGTGACTGGCGAGTCAGTGCAGGGGAGTCAGGTGTATCTGGAGTAATTGGGACATCGGGGTCCTTTGGAATGGTGGCACGACCCCTGGAGGTCCCCTCGAGGTTCACGTTGAGACTGCCTCCTCTTGATGTGTGACAGGAATGTCGGGATTCCTTTCCTGATGAAGCAGGGAAATGGACCCTCATCTCGAGATGAGGAGTGCTGGGAGCCAGCATGGGAGATCCCACCCATGACAAGGCCATGCAGAGAGGCCTGATGGGCAAGGCGAGTCAGGCCTCATGGGTTCCCCCTGGATTTTCCTGAACATCTACCCCCAAAAACCAGAGTCTGCCTGCTTTCCTGTGTTATGCTTTCCACCTACTCTTCTGACATTAACAGAGGGCTGTCCCCCCACCACGTTCTTCTAGGAAAAAGTTAATGTAGAGCTTTGAGATAATAAATCTCCTGGGCATAATAAGAGGGTTTCAATCCAAAACCCCCTCTCATCACTTTCTAGCTGGCCTGCCGGACTCTTACAGCTGCGCATGTGATTGTTTGCAGCCTCCCGACCGTGAGAGGCACAGGAAGCTTAAAATATCCTAGTAATGTAGGGGATTCCGAGGAGTCAAAATCATTAGAATAGGACTGATTAAAGGTTTCATTTGTTGAGCCAATACTTGCTGCCAAATTTTCATATTATTTATTTTTAGATATAGTTGGTATATAGAAAAAACAGGTAGTAGACGTGGTATTAGCAACATTAGATCTTTGAGTTAAGTACTTTCCTTGTTATAACCTACTGAACCTTTGTTCTACAGAAATGTAGTTTTATTAAGTACTTTGAGGGTGATGCAGAGTGAAAAACAACTCTTCTAGGGAAAAAGAGTTTTTCTGGTTGATAGACATTTATCTAGGAAGAGAGCCATACAAATATTAACAGGCCTCTTGGCCAGAAGATAATGTAAACCACCTGAGACCTTTTGTATATGGGAAGGAATGCCAAAAGAAAGCCTGGTCTCGATGAGGGTCAGGACTGCTGCCCCTGCATAACTCTGCATATTCCATTATTTCTTTATGTACAACTTGGGGTATAAAAGCTGATTTTGAAAATAAAGTTGTGAGTTTGCACTGATGCTGGCCTCCCCATGTCATTCTTTTCTCCCCTTTTCTGGCTGAATTCTCTTCTGGAGTGTGGAGGCTCACCAAGTCTATTTACTTGACCTGGTTACTGAGATCCACATGAGAGGAAGCCCAAGGCGGGGCACCCTCCGCTATTCAAGTGGGTGCCAGTGGCCTAACGTAGATGGTGCAAACCTCTTGTCTAGAGGTTTTATAAGTTTTCAGTGTAAACCAAGTTATTCAGCTTTTCTCCAGTAATTTTAATACTATACTATTCTTTCCTAATCTCTTTATATTTCTAATTAAATAGTCCTTTCCCAGACTCTGACTCATCCTCACTTCGAATTCCCTGGATCCACATGTGCTGGACCCTGGCAGAGGAGGGAAAACTGGGGCTGCTCTTGAGTTGTGGCAGGACCCTCGGTGTTCCTCTTGAGTGCAGACAGGTATTTCGGGGAAATTCTTGAATTCACTCTAGGGTGTCAAGAACCCTTTTGAGGATCAAGAGGGAAGGTGGGATTTCTCTTGAGGTGCTGCAGCGAAAGAGGGCCTCATTTCATGTTGTGGGGAGACTCCTGGTTTTTCTCAAGTTGTGGCAGGAAACATGGGGTTCCTCTTGAGTTATGACGGGGACCTCAGGGACCCACTTATATTGCCTCAGGAAAGTGCAATCTCCATCCAAGTTGCGAGGGGCCTCTCGGGATTCCTCTCCAGTCACTGCGGGGCTGTGGTCCTCATCTGGAATTGAGGCCAGAACATGAGTTTTCCTCTCCAGTGCTGACATGGACCTCAGGGTTCCTCTGTACTTTCCAAAGGAGAGGCAGGCCTCATCTCGTGTGCAGACATGCAAGTCCGCTTTCCTCTCGAGCTGGAAAAGCAGTGTCAGGCTTCGTATCGAGTTGACATAGGGATCGGTGGGTTTCTCTTGAAGTGACATAGTGCTGTCACACCTACCATCGTGTTTTGAGTTGATCCCCGTGGTGACCGTCAAGTCAGTGCAGGTGAGTCAGGTGTATCTGGAGTGGATTGGGACATCAGGGTCTTTTGGTATGGTGGCACGATGCCTGGAGTTCCTCTCAAGGTTCAGTTTGAGACCACCTCCTCTTGAGGTTTGACAGAAACGCTGGGATTCTTTCCCGACAAAGCAGGGATATGGACCCTCATCTCGAGATGAGGAGGGAAAACCGGGGCTCTTCTTGCATTGTGGCAGGACCCACGGTGTTCTTCTCGAGTGGAGACAGGTGTGTCGGGGAACTTCTTGAGTTGCCACAGGGTGTCAAAGACAATTTTGAGACTCAAGAGGGAACGTGGGATTTCTCTTGATACTTCGAAGTGGAAAAGGGCCTTTTCTCGCATTGAGGGAAGAATCTCCTGGTGATTCTGAGTTGGGCAGGAAACTTGTGGTTCCTCTCAAGTTACGACAGAGACCTCAGGGACCCACTCGTGTTGCCTCAGGAAAGCCCAGTCTCCATGCCATTTGCAAGGGGCCTCTCGGGATTCCTCTCAAGTCACTGCCGGGGCTGAGGTCCTCAGCTGGACTTGAAGCGAGAACCTCAGGTTTCCTCTCCAGTGCTGACATGGATCTTGGTTTGCTCTGGAGTTTTCACAGGGTAGTCAGGCCTCGTCCTGTGTGGAGAGATGCAAGTCTGCTTTCCTCTGAAGCTGGAAAAGCAGTGGCCGGCTCCCTGTCGAGTTGACATAGGGATCAGTGGCTTTCTCTCAAGGCACCACAGGGCTGTCAAACCTGCCATTGTGTTTTGAGTCGATCCTCGTGCAGACCGTCGAGTCAGTGCAGGGCAGTCAGGTGTATCTGGAGTGGACTGGGACCTCAGAGTCTTTTAGAATGGTGGCACGACCCCTGGAGTTCCTCTCTAGGTTCAAGTTGAGACCGTGTCCTCTTGAGGTGCGACGAGAATGGCGGGATTCCTTCCCCGAAGAAGCAGAGAAATGGATCCTCATCTCGAGATGAAGAGGGAAAACCCAGACTCTTCTTGAGTTGTGGCGGGACCCTCAGTGTTCCTCTCGAGTTGAGACGGGTATGTAGGGGAACTTCTTGAGTTGCCCCAAGGGTGTCAAGGACCCTTTGGAGGCTCAAGAGGGAAGGTGGGATTTCTCTCAAGATGGTGCAGTGGAAAAGGGCCTCATCTCGTGATGAAGGTAGAAGCTCCTGGTTTTTCTCGAGTTGCGGGAGGAAACTTGGGGTTCCTCTCGAGTTATGAAGATGACCACAGTGACCTGCTCGTGTTGCCTCAGGAAAGTCCAGTCTCCATGAGGGTTGTGAGGGGCCTCTAGGGATTCATCTGCATTCTCTTCCAGGGCCGAAGTCCTCATCAGGAGTTTAGGGTGAAAACTCTGGATTCCTCTCTGGTGCTGACATGGATCTCAGTGTTCCACTGCAGTTTCCACAGAGTAGTCATGCCTCGTCTTGTGTGGAGACATGCAATTCCGCTTTACTCTCGAGCTGTTAAAGCAGTGTCAGACTTCCTCTCGAGTTGACATAGGGACTGGTGGCTTGTCTCGATGTGCCACAATGCTGTCACACCTGCTTTCGTGTTTTGAGTTGATCCTCAGGGTGACTGTCGAGTCAGTGCAGGGTAGTCTGGTGTATCTGAAGTGGATTGGGATCAGGGTCTTCTTGAGTTGTGGCAGGGCCATTGGTGTTCCTCTCAAGTGGAGACGGTTATGTCAGGGAACTTCTTGAGTTGCCTCAAAGGTGTCAACGACCCTTACTTGGCACATTAGGAAGGGTGAGATTTCTCTAGAGACGGGTGCAGTGGAAAAGGGCCTCATCTCACGTGGAGGGGAGAATCTCCTGGTGTTTCTCAGGTTGGGGCAGAAAACTCAGGGTTCCTCTCGAGTTACGATGGGGACCTCAGTGACCCACTCGTGTGGCCTCAGGAAAGTCCAGTCTGCATGTGAGTTGCTAGGGGCCTCTTGGGATTCCTCTTCAGTCACTACAGGGGCTGCAGTCCTCATCTGGAGTTCAGGCCGGAACCTCAGGTTTCCTCTCCAGTGCTGACATGGAAATCGGGGTTCTTCTGGAGTTGGCACAGTGGAGTCAGGTCTCGTCTCCTGTGGAGACATGCAAGTCCACTTTCCTCTCGAGTGGGAAATGCAGTGTGAGCCTTCCTGTCGAGTTGACATAGGGATCGATGGCTTTCTCTTGAGGTGACAAAGGGCTGTCACACCTGCTATCATGTTCTGAGTTGATTCTCGGGGTGACTGTCTAGTCAGTGTAGGGGAGCCAGGTGTATCTGGAGTGGACTGGAACATTGGGGTCTTTTGGAATGGTGGCACAACCCCTGGAGTTCCTCTCGAGGTTCAAGTTGAGACCGCCTCGTCTTGAAGTGTGACAGAAATGCCGGGATTCCATTCCCAACGAAGGAGGAAAATGGACCCTCATCTCGATTTGAGGAGGGAAAACCGTGGCTCTTCTTGAGTTGTGGCGGGACCCTCGGAGATATTCTTGAGTGGAGACAGGTGTTTTGGGGAACTTCTTGAGTTGCTTCAAGGTTGTCAGGGACCCTTTCGAGGCTGAAGAGGGAAGATGGGATTACTCTCGAGACACTGCAGTGGAAAAGGGCCTCATCTCGCATTGAGGGGAGAATCTCCTTGTCTTTCTCGAGATGCGGCAGGAAACTCGGGGTTCCTCTGTAGTTACGATGGGGACCTCAGGGACCCGCTCGTGTTGCCTTAGGAAAGTCCAGTCTCCATGCGAGTTGTGAGTGGCCTCTCGGGATTTCTCTCCATTCACTGCCGGGACCGTGGTCCTCATCTGAATTTGATGCCAGGACCTCAGCATTCCTCTCTAGTGCTGACATGGAACTTGGGGTTCCTCTGCAGTTTCCTCAAGGGAGTCAGGCCTCATCTCATGTGGAGACATACAAGACTGCTTTCATCTCGAGCTGGAAGAGCAGTGTCAGCCTTCCTGTCGTGTTGACATAGGGATCGGTGGCTTTCTCTCGAGGTACCACAGGGCTGTCACACCTGCCATCGTGTTTTGAGTCAATCCTCGGGGTGACCGTCGAATCAGTGCACGGGAATCAGTTTTATCTGGAGTGGATTGGGATCGAGGTCATTTGGAATTGTGACACGACCACTGGAGTTCCTCTCGAGGTTCAAGTTGAGACCACCTCCTCTTGAGGTGTGACAGGAATGCCAGGATTCCTTTCCCAGCAAAGCAGAGAAATGGACCCTCATCTCGAAAGGAGGAGGGAAAACCGGGGCTCTTCTTGAGTTGTGGCAGGACCCTCGGTGTTCCTCCTGATTGGAGACAGATAATTCGGGGAACTTCTTGAGTTGCTTCAAGGGTGTCAAGGACCCTTTGGCGGTTCAAGAGGGAAGATGGGACTTCTCTCGAGATCGTGCAGCAGAAAAGGGCCTCATCTCACGTTGAAGATAGAATCTCCTGGGTTTTCTCGAGTTGTGGCAGGAAATTTGGGGATCCTCTTGAGTTAGGACGGGGACTTCAGGGACCTGCTCCTGTTGCGTCAGGAAAGTCCAGTCTCCAGGCGAGTTGCAAGAGGCCTCTAGGGATTCACTGGCAGTCGCTTCCAAGGCCAAAGTTCTCATCTGGACTTGAGGCTGGAAATCAGGGTTCCTCTCCAGTGCTGACATGGATCTCGGGGTTCCTCTGGAGTTTCCACAGGGAAGTCATGCCCCATCTCGTATGGAGACATGCAAGTCCACTTTCCTCTGGAGCTCTCAAAGCAGTGTCAGGCTTCCTGTTGAGTTGACATAAGGATCAGTGCCTTTCTCTTAAGGTGCCATAGGGCTGTAACACATGCAATCGTGTTTTGAGTAAATCTTCGGGGTGACAGCTGAGTCAGTACAGGGGAGGCAGGTGTATCTGGAGAGGATTGGGATCGGGGTATTTTGGAATGGTGGCACGACCCCTGGACTTCCTCTTGAGGTTCAAGTTGACACCGCCTCCTCTTGAGGTGGGATGGGAATGCTGGGATTCCTTTCCCGATGAAGCAGGGAAATGGAATCTCATTTCGAGGTGAGTAGGGAAACCCCAGGCTCTTCTTGAGTTGTGGTGGGACGCTCGGTGTTCCTCTCGAGTGGAGACAGGTATGTCAGGGAACTTCTTGAGTTGCAGCAAGGGTGTGAAGACCCTTTCGAGGTTCAAGAGGGAAGGTGTGATTTCCCTTGAGACGCTGCAGTGGAAAAGGGCCTCATCTTGCCTGGAGGGGAAAATCTCCTCATTTTTCTCGAGTTGTGGCAGGTTCCTCTCGAGTTACAATGGGGACCTCAGGGACCACTCGTGTGGCCTCAGGAAAAGCCAGTCTCCATGCAAGTTCCGAGGGGTCTCTTGGAATTCCTCTCCAGTCAGTGCCGAGTCTTAAGTCCTCATCTGGAGCTGAGGCCGGAACCTGAGGTTTCCTCTCCAGGGCTGACATGGATCTTGGGGTTCCTCTGGAGTCTCCACAAGGGATTCAGGCCTTGCCTCCAGTGGAGACATGCACGTCCACTTTCCTACCAAGTTCTAGCAGCAGTGTCAGGCTTCCTATCGAGTTGACACAGGGAACTGTGGCTTTCCCTCAAGGTGCCACAGGGCTGTCACAAGTGCCACCATGGTGTGAGTCGATACTCGTGGTGACAGTCGAGGCAGTGCAGAGAAATCAGGGTCATCTGGAGTGGACTGAGACATTTGGGGGTCTTTTGGAATGGTGGCACGAATCCCTAGAGTTCCTTTTGACTTGCCTGTTGAGAGCACCTCCTCTGGAGATGCGACGGGGATGCTGGGAATCCTTTCCCGACGAAGCAGGGAGAGCAACCCTCATCTCGAGTCGAGGTGGAGAAAACGGAGCTCCTCTTGAGTGGTGGTGGGACCCTCGGTGTTCCTCTTGAGTGGAGATGGGTATGTTGGAGAACTTTTGGAGATGCAGCAAGGATGTGAAGGACCCTTTCAAGGTTCAAGAGGGAAGGGGTGATTTCCCTCGAGATGCCACAGCAGAAAAGGGCCTCATCTCGCCTGGAAGGGAGAATCTCCTGGTTTTTCTTGAGTTGCGGCAGGCTCCTCTTGAGTTACGACGGGGACCTCAAGGACTTGCTCGTGTGGCCTCAGGAAAGGCCAGTCTCCATGTGAGTTGCGAGGGGCCTCTAGGGATTCCTCTCCAGTCAGTGCTGGGTCCTAAGTCCTCATCTGCAGCTGAGGCTGGAACCTGAGGTTTCCTCTAAGCGCAGGCTGCGGCTTCGAGCCGGTGGTACACTAAGTGCAGGCGGCAGCTGTGAGCCAGAGGCGCACTAGGCGCCAGCGGCAGCTGCGAGCCGGCAGTGCACTAAGTGCTGCTGAGAGGAGCTACTCCACGTCCGAGGTCAGGGGCAGAGGCCTAGGGTGCCACGCTGCAATGGCGCAGGAACGGCCTAGAGGAGATACCCTGTGTCCAAGGTCAGGGGCGGTGCCCAGGAGGAGTTATCCCGCGTCCAAGGTCAGGGGCAGCTGGGAGGAGATGCCCCGCATCTGAGACCAGGGGTGCTGACCCTGAGGAGCCTCCCCAAGCCTGAGGCCAGGGGCAGCAGCTGGGAGGAGCCACCCATGCCCGAGGCCAGGGCAGGCGGCCGGGAGGAGCAACCCAAGGAGCGGTGGCTGCACAGGAGCAGGAGGGCCTAGAGGAGCTATCCCACGTTAAAGGTCAGGAACTGCAGCAGTAAGGAGATACCCCTCATCCAAGGTAAGGAGCAGTGGCTGTGCTTTGCTGGAGCAGCTGTGAAGAGATACCCCGCGCCCAAGGTAAGAGAAACCCAAGTAAGATGGTAGGTGTTGCAAGAGGGCATCAGAGGGCAGACACACTGAAACTATACTCACAGAAATCTAGTCAATCTAATCATACTATGACCACAGCCTTGTCTAACTCAATGAAACCAAGCAATGCCTGCGGGGCAACCCAAGATGGGCGGGTCATGTTGGAGACATCTGACAGAATGTGGTCCACTGGAGAAGGGAATGGCAAGCCACTTCAGTATTCTTGCCTTGAGAACACCATGAAGAGTGTGAAAAGGCAAAATGATAAGATATCAAAAGAGGAACTCCCCAGGTCATTAGGTGCCCAATATGCTACTGGAGATCAGTGGAGAAATAACTCCAGAAAGAATGAAGGGATGCAGCCAAAGCAAAAACAATAAACAGCTGTGGATGTGACTGGTGATAGCAAGATCCGATGCTGTAAAGAGCAATACTGCATAGGAACCTGGAATGTCAGGTCCATGAATCAAGGCAAATTGGACGTGGTCAAACAAGAGATGACAAGGGTGGACATCAACATTTTAGGAATCAGCGAACTAAAATGGACTGGAGTGGGAGAATTTAACTCAGATGACCATCATATCTACTACTGCAGGCAGGAATCCCTCAGAAGAAATGGAGTAGCCATCATGGTCAACAAAAGAATCTGAAATGCCGTACTTGCATGCAATCTCAAAAATGACAGAGTGATCTCTGTATGTCTCCAAGGTAAGCCATTCAATATCACAGTTATCCAAGTCTATGCCCCAACCAGTAATGCTGAAGAAGCTGAAGCTGAACGGTTTTATGAAGACCTACAAGACCTTTTAGAACTAACACCCAAAAAAGATGTCCTTTTCAGAATGAAGCACCAGCCTATGTTCAATATAGGATACAGGATGCTCGGGGCTGGTACACGGGGATGATCCAGAGAGAGGAAATGGGATGGGATGTGGGAGGGGGATTCATGATTGGGATTTCATATACACCCATGGTGGATTCATGTCAATGTATGGCAAACCAATACAGTATTATAAAATATAATAAAGTAAAAATTAAAAAAAAAATAAACTATTAAAAAAACACAATATCACAAAAATTATAAAAAATATATATGACATTTGCTTTAAAAAAAAAAAGACAAAACTGTGATATGAATGACTCAATCTAAGATAATTTTATTCTTTCCTAATACTTGATGTTTTTTTCATTCACTGAGTAAAAAAGATGATAATGATTATTGGATACATTTTTAAAAATAAAACCAAATATTTCAAAAGAAAAAAAAAAAAGAGCAAAGATGCAATAATGCCAAGAAAATCCTGCAAAAGATGATGAAGCTGAGGGGCTACCTATCACAGACAATAAAAAAAAAAAAAAAAAAGATGTCCTTTTCATTATAGGGGACTGGAATGCAAAGCAGGAAGTCATGAAACACCTGGAGTAACAGGCAAATTTGGCCTTGGAATGTGGAATGAAGCAGGGCAAAGACTAATAGAGTTTTGCCAAGAAAATGCACTGGTCATAGCAAACACCCTCTTCCAACAACACAAGAGAAGACTCTACACATGGACATCACCAGAGGGTCAACACTGAAATCAGATTGATTACATTCTTTGCAGCCAAAGATGGAGAAACTCTATGCAGCCAACCAAAAAAAGACCAGGAGCTGACTGTGGCTCAGATCATGAACTCCTTATTACGAAACTGAGACTTAAATTGAAGAAAGTAGGGAAAACTGCTAGACCATTCAGGTATGACCTAAATCAAATCCCTTATGATTATACAGTGGAAGTGAGAAATAGATTTAAGGGCCTAGATCTGATAGATAGAGTGCCTGATGAACTATGGAATGAGGTTCGTGACATTGTACAGGAGACAGGGATCAAGACAATCCCCATGGAAAAGAGATGCAAAAAAGCAAAATGGCTGTCTGGGGAGGCCTTACAGATAGCTGTGAAAAGAAGAGAGGTGAAAAGCAAAGGAGAAAAGGAAAGATATAAGCACCTGAATGCAGAATTCCAAAGAATAGCAAGAA
>SJYH01007240.1:34118-45743 GCA_006408735.1 Sylvicapra grimmia
GGCCCCGCCCACCCTGGACCCCCTCAGGGAGAGGAGGGCAGGGCCTGGCTGCCCTGTCCATCGGCTCGCCTCACAGCCCTGGGCTGCGGAGCTTTGGAAATGGAGTGGCTCAGAGTTCGGATTTCACAGGTGTGAAATGCACACAGGAGCGCAGAGCCTTACTGATAAAAAAATAGATGCAATTTATCTCATTAATTATTTTAAGAACTGATCACATGTTGGTAGATTTTCAGTATCTCACGTTAAAGAAGATGTTGCTGAGATTAATTTGTCTGTTTACTTCTCTTTCGCATGCGGCCAGGCGCACTGACCCCCACATGTCTCACTCGCGGCTCCCTCACGTCTCTACCGCTTCAGCGCTGCCCCAGAATCTCGCAGGGTGGAGGCAGGAGGGCAGACCGTTTCCTCCACGTCTGCCTGCCCACGGCTCCCCACCCCACCCAGCCCTCCCGGACCACCTGCCTCCCGGCCCGGGGGCTCCCAGCACTGTCTCGCAAGACGGGTCCCCGCCGGTGGCTGGGACAAGGCTCAGAAGAGAGGTTCCAGCAGCAGCCCCCCGCCCGGGATCCACTGGGGGCCCCTCCGGGCGCCTGCCTACCTGAAAAGGCCGAGAAGGTCATGACGGTGTCAGGGCTGTGCCTGGAAAAGGCCACGACGCTGAACCTGGGGCAGAGGAGCAGGAGGCTGAGTCCCAGGCAGCAGGAGCCGCCCCACCTGCAGAGCCTTCCGATCCCGTCCCTGAACCTGCGGAGTGCCCACCACCTCCTGCAGCAAAGTGCACCGGAGCCCACCCCTGCCCCGCCTGGAAGGAGCTAGGGACGGGGGCGCTCCGGGCGTGCCCTGCCTGTCAGGAAGCCCCACGCATCTCCCCTGCATCAGCACAGGCTCTGGTTGGCAAGAGGCGCGAACGGCCGCAGCGAAACCGGGAGTACCCCCCGCCAGCCGCGGCCCTCACCGATACCGGGAGCCTGGCCGGAGCCGCCCATTACATATGTCGCGGGTCCGGCCGCAGTCGTCCGTGCCCATGGGCACCAGCCAGGATGTGGGCACGGCCCAGGGCCCAGGGTGGAAGGGGTTGGAGAGCAGGACGGCCAGGTAGGTGTCGCGGCCCCCGTAGTGGTGGTCATACCACGTGCAGTTGATGGCTTCGCGGGGAGGCCGGGCCACTGGGAGAGGAGCAGACGCATGGTGCGGCCCGGGCTGGCCCACATTGCCAGTCCCGCTCCCCAGAATGCCCCACCCCTTCCTGTGCCAGGACGCCCCCTGACCCCAACATCCATTCTGCCCCTGTCAGCGCCTGGCCCCTCACCAGCCCTGCCAGGCGGTAGCTGGGGGCCCCCACCGCGTGGCCGGGACTCACGTGACATGTTGGTGCTGGCGATGACCCCGTACCACTGGATCTGCCCGTCCTCCTCTCCGAACATGCCCTGGACGATCAGCACACCCATCCCCCTCTCGGGCTCCAACTGGGGGGATGCGGCCAGCTCCGGGGGGTGCCAGGCTGGGAGCGGAGGGGGAGCGAGGCGCTGAGAGCCGCCTCCAAGGGCAGGCCTGTGCCCAGGCTGGGCTGGGCGCCCCAGGCGTGAGCCCTGCAGGGTAGTGGCTTCCGGACAGGGCCCAGGTGGGGGCTGGGGGAGGGCCCCGGGGGAGCGGGCCGGAGGCGCCTACCCTCGGGCACGGTGGCGCACACCAGGCTGACCGCCCGGCTCCACAGGCCGTTCCTGCCCAACACGGAGAGGCTGAGGCGGTAGGACGCGGCGGGCGCCAGGCGGGCCAGGAGGAGGGCGCCCCCGGAGGTGTTGGCCCGGAAGACGAGCTGGGCGGCCCCTCCCGCCGCCAGCTGCTCGGCCACCACCAGGCAGGTGTCCACGTCCCCCGCAGGCACCGTCCAGGCCAGGGCCAGGCGCGTGCTCTCAGGCTGGCACTGCACGTCCTCCACCGGGTCAGGCTCTGTGGGTTCAGGAGTTCCGAGTTGAGTGGGGGTCAGTGCACCCGCGAGGGGCTCGAATGCAGAGGCTCAGAGGTGCGGGACACCCTCACCCTGGAAAGGCGCAAAGGCCACAGGGACAAGCAAGCGCTCCTCCAGACCGCGCCCTCTTCCCGCGCCCATGTGGAGAGCGAGGGGCGGCCCAGGGCGGGGGCAGGGCTCCGAGCAGGGTCGGGGCGGGGCGGCTCACTGCTCAGGGTGCCCCGCCCCCCGACAGGCTCCCGCGTACCCACGGGCAGCAGCACCGGGTGTGTGGAGGCCTGGAGCGGCCCCGCCCGGCACTGCACGGTCAAGGACAGGTTGCGTCCAGGCGTGAGGTCCCTCAGGACCAGGCGGGGTTGGCCCAGGGCCAGGGGCTGCTCCCGGGACAGGAGCCCGGCTCCCGAGAGCCGCGCGCGGCAGGCTCCGCGCCCCAGGGGGCCGCTGGCCCAGGCCAGGCTGACCACGGCGCTGCCCGCCTGCATGGACACCAGCAGCTCCGCGGGCGCCGAAGGGGCTGTGGGAGAGAACAGGCGACCTCTGACCCCAGGCAGGGCCCGTCCGCAGGCGGGGGAGGGGCTGGGGGCGGGGCGGCCCTGCCCACCGCTCCTCCCCTCCCCGTCCCCACGCCCACTCACGGGTCCAGCCGGCGGCACTGGCCGCCACCGCACGGAGGGGCCCGGCCTGCGTGACCACCTCCACCTCGTACTCAGTGCCCGGCGTCAGAGCCGAGAAGCTGGCGCCGTCCACCTGGGCCCCGACGCGGCTGGAGTGCACCCCGACGCCCGCCCGGAACAGGGTCACTTGGTAGCCGTCCCGGCCCCCCGGCGCGTGGACCCAGGACGCCCGGAGCCCGGTGGCGCCTTCACTGGTCACGTTCACCAGGGCAGGNGGGCGAGGGGGCCTGCAGGGGAGTGGGGTGGGAGGGAGAAGGGAGGTGTAGGACCTGAACTGTGTCCCCCGAAATTCACGATCACCTCCTGACCCTCAGGACCTCAGAACGTGCTCGGAGATGCAGCCTTGAAAGAGGGGATTAAGGCCAAAGGAAGTCACCGGGGCGGGTCCTGGCCCAGAGGGGATTGGGGCGAGAACACACGCAGGGGCGGCCCTGGGGGCCCTGGAGGAGAGGGCCGGGTGCAAGCCAGGGCCTCAGCCTGTGCCCCCAGAACTGCGGGGGGCCTGCCTGAGGCCCCTCTGCGGACTCGGCGCAGGTAGGGCGGGGGAGAGCCCAGTCTCTGCTCCTTCCTCCCTGAAAGGCCCCCCTGTCCTCCACCCTGACAGGGTTGGGAACACGGCCTCAGGTGACCCCCACCCAAACCCTTCCTGACAGCCGAGTCCAGGGTCTGGACAGACCCCACCCGGCACCACCCAAAGGCTTCAAGCCAGCACCTTCCCCAGGCCAGCTCCAGCTTCAGGTTAGAGGCCGAGTCTGGGGTCTAAGCGGGGCCTCTGCCCCTTCCCCTGAGCCCAGGGCCCGGGGCTGCGTGGCGGACACCTCCATTGTAAACTGAGGCTCAGAGAGACACAGAGAGGAACAGGCCTGCCTGGGGCTCAGCCAGTTAGAGCCTCAGGGTCCCAGAGGCAGGAGGACTGGGCAGGGTGGGCCCACCACGGTGGAGGGGGTGCAGCCGGGCAGGGGGCCAACGTCGTCCGACTGCACCAGGCAGGGGGTGGGCCCCTGGGGGGCTTCCCGGCCCATCACGTGGCTCTGGGGGGAGGGACACGCCCAGCGCTTCAGTAATCGAGACCCTTCACGAGAGACCCTCTGAGACGGAGGCCCCCATGCCTGGCTGCAGTTTCGAGAATTAAGTGAGAGAACGCTGAGCGAGGGGCCAGGCAGCGGGGTGAGGGGTCCCTGACTCTGGCCATGAGAGAGCGTGGGGACCCACCACGGCGCTGCATGAAAGCAAAGCTGGGTCCCACCCACCCGCCTCGCACCAGGAGGGCGGGACCCAGAGGCTCCCAGCCGGCAAGGGGTATCCTGGTGCCCCAGGGCCGGGGAGCAGCCGACATCAACCCAGCGGCCTGCTCACGGACCACAGGGCTCGGGGGTCAGTCCCTGGGACACCCTGCAAGGGCGGCCAGTGGGGCCGGTGGGGCACTCACGTGTCCAGCCCGTGGCATTGGCACTGCTGCTCTCGTCGGGGCCCCGCAAGGTGGCCAGCCACACCAGGAACTCGGTGCCCGGAGCCAGCCGGGCCCAGGAGAAGGTCTGCGCCTCGGGGCCCAGGGTCTCCTGGCGCTCCAGAGCCGGGGCCCGCCGGCAGTAGAGGCGCAGGAGGAAGCCGTCCCTGCCCCCCACGGGGGGGCTCCAGAATGCCCTCAGGGCAGGCGGCCAGGTGGCCAGGCCCAGGCTCAGGCTGGCGGGCGGCGCAGGGACTGCAGAATGAGCGAGAGGCGGATTCAAGCCCCCGCCCGGCCCCGGGCCGCACCCTCAGTGCTGGTCTCCAACACAACCAGCCCCGGACTCAACCACCCCCTTGCTTCCCAGGAAAACCTCTTGGCTAGCTCGGTCCCTGCCCCACGCCTGCTCCCCTCCCTGCTTCCCAGGCCTCAGCTCCAAGGCTGACTCTGTTCCGCCTGACCCGCCCCAGCGCCAGCCGCCCCAGGTTCACACCAGGACCCAGCCTCGCTGCGAGCTCCTTCCCTCTCTCTCTCTCCCCACCTCAGGGCCTGGGGACACCCTCCCTTCACTAAGGCCCCTCTCTGCCCACCTCACTCAGACCCATGTGCTCCTCGACCCACTTCCTCCCTCGGGGAAACCTTCCTTGACCCCCTAAGGTGGCCCTTCTGTGAGCCCTGAGAGGTTAGCCACAACCACAGAACATCCCTCATAGTCCTCGATCTTAAACCCACGAGGACAGAGACACACACGGTTCAAACACTGTCCACGCACACTCACCCTGTGATGCACACACCAGCGCAAACCACTTCAGTAGACACGCTGACCGTATGTGGACTTGCCTGTCTGCCTTTCTATGCTATCTTTTTCATAATTTTTAGCTTTGGCATGTAACCCCATACCTAAACATGGAAGCCATTTTTTTAATATTTGTTGGAAGGATGGGTAGATGGATGGATGGATGGTTGGAAGGATGGGTAGATGGATGGATGGATGGTTGGAAGGAAGGGTGGATGGTTGGATGGATGGATGGTTGGAAGGCTGGGTGGATGGTTGGATGGGTGGATGGATGGATGGTTGGAAGGAGGGGTGGATGGTTGGATGGGTGGATGGATGGATGGATGGTTGGAAGGAAGGGTGGATGGTTGGATGGATGGATGGTTGGAAGGCTGGGTGGATGGTTGGATGGGTGGATGGATGGATGGTTGGAAGGAGGGGTGGATGGTTGGATGGGTGGATGGATGGATGGATGGTTGGAAGGAAGGGTGGATGGTTGGATGGATGGATGGTTGGAAGAATGGGTGGATGGGTGGATGGATGGATGGTTGGAAGGAGGGGTGGATCGTTGGATGGGTGGATGGATGGATGGATGCTTGGAAGGATGGGTGGATGGGTGGACGACTGACCCAATGGCACGAGGTGGGGAATGCTTTCTAACAAGTCATGAAATGCCCTGCCTGACTAGACGCATGGCCTCTGAGTCAGGCACACAGAGGAAGGCGTGTGGAGGATGTTAGTACCCACCCCACTGCCCGGGGCTGGCCTCCCGGGGCCGCAGCCGGGAACTTACGTGTGCAGGCGCGAGTCCTTTGGGGGCTGGAGCTGAGGTTCCCCGCCCGAGTCCACACAGACACGGTGTAGCAGGAGCCAGGCACTAGATCCCGCAGCGTCAGGCTGGCATTGTCTGGGCCCAAGTTGACAAGACCACCCGGGAGGCCCTGGCTGCTCTCCTGGTGCCAGCTGACCCTGTAGCCTTCCCGCGGCCCCGCTGCCGGGGCCCAGCCAACGGTCAAGGTGGAAGGGCTGTCCCTGCCGGTGACCGCCAGTGACTGGGGCGCGGGGGGCCCTGACAGAGGAGAGGGTGGTAAGGAGGCCGCGCATGGTGTGTGGGCCTGTGACGGCCCCTCTCCACCCAAGGCAAAGCCCCCCGGCCACTGAGACGCAGTGGCGGCACTCACCTGTGTGGCCCGTGGGGCTTGCGGTGGCAGTGCCCAGAGGGGAAACAGCATCCACCTGGGAGCGGGCCCCAGGCCCGTGGAGCATGACCAGGGTGGCACCAGGCGGCCCTGAGACGTTTCTGAGGAGGCAGGGGGCCCCCTCGGTGTAGGGCAGTGTCTGGCTCCCAGGCTCCTTGCTGGCCTCCGGCCCGTCCAGGGGCAGCATGGTATCACTGCCCTGTGGGCGCTGGGCTATAGCATCTGGAAGGGTGTGGGCCCTGGAGGGTGAGGGTCCACCCCTCAAGGCAGGCACCCCTGGGCAGGACCCCAGCCCGTTCCCCACCAGCCCAGACTCACCACCCAGCCAGGCAGCGGCCTGGGCCCAGGCCTCATAGGGCCCCGCCAGAACTCTCAGCTCCAGAGCATAGTGTCCAGACGGCAGGGGCCCCAGGAACGTGATGTTGAGGGCCCCAGGGCCCAAACTTAGGGTCTTGTCCACGGGCCCGCTCAGCCTGAGCAGGTAGCCCTCCTGGGCCCCCGGGCCTGCCTTCCAGCTGGCCTTGAGCCCTGGGGGCTGGGGAGCAAGTCCCAGGTCCAGGGGCGTGGAGGGACCTGCGGGGGAGGGAGACACGTGCAGAAAGTCCTTGCGGCCGGCCGGCTCCTTCCTGTGCGCCCTGGACAGGCCAATGTTGGGCGAGTCCTGGGACCCGGCCAAGGACACAGAAACAGGGGCGGGCACTGCTGGCGCCAGGCCTGGCCCCCCTCCCTGCACAGCCGCTGCGGCCCCGTCGAGGGGCAGAGGCCGAAGCACAGAGAGAGCGAGCACTCTGTCTGGAGACCCACAGGCAGGCAGTGGCAGCGGTGGGTCCCGGGGCTCAGCCCAGCCCGGACACACCCGGGCCTCGGGGCTGGTCCCTCTCTGAACCTTGGTCTCCCCACCGTCATGGGGGCAGCACGACTTACGGGGGTTAAATGACGTGCCACACAGAAGCGCCTGGCATGGGGCTGGCACACAGCGATCATCATCACTGCCACCTCTGGGGTGGGGGCTTTTACCACCAGCCAGCAGGCGGGCACCCTTGGGCCTCACCCCTCCCCTGCAGGACCCTGGACGCCCCCTGCAGAGCCGGTCAGCCCACTTGGCGGAGGGATCTCTGCAGTGCCCAGCAAATCCCCAGCAGCACTCACAGGTCCACTCGGTGGCGCTGGGCCCCGCTGCCCAATGGGGCCCAGCGACAGCGCTAAGTGTCAGCATGTAGGGGGTTCCAGGAGCGAGGCACGGGAAGGTGTGACTGGAGACACCTCGTGTGATGCCCGCCGTCAGATTGGAGCCACTGAGGAGGTCCGTGAGCAGGAGGTGCAGCCAGGCGGCCCGCCCCGAGCTGTACCAGGAGGCCCGCAGGGCCCTGGTGCCCAGGGCGCGCAGTGCCAGCTGCCCTGGAGGCACAGGGGCTAGAGGAGGGTGGGCAGGGCAGAGGCAGGCTGGAGAAGGGGCCCAGCCAGGGACCCGGCACCAACCCTGCACAGGAGCCAGGAGCCCCGTCACATTGGCACGTGGCTCTGGACCACCTCCTACCCCCAACCGGCTGTCACCTGGGGTCTTGCCAGGCGCGGGCCCTACCTGTCCACTGGCGGGTGCTGGTCTTCGCTTGGAGGTGGGCGACCCAGGTGGTAACCTCCAAGACATACTCACTGCCTGGTAAGAGGTGGCTAAAATTGTAGGACAGGGTGCCGGCAGACGTGGAGACATTGTGAACCACTGTCTGGGACTCCAGGTGGCAGAGGACAAGCTGGTAGCCATCCTGCCCTCCAGGAGCAGAGCCCCACGAGGCCTCCAGGCTGGACGGGCTCTGAGAGCTGCGGAGCTGCAGGTCCTGGACAGCGGACGGGGCTGCGGTGAGGCAGAGCGCGGCGCTAGGTTCAGGGCCGGGCATCACCTCTGCTTCGCAGCTCAGTTCAGTCGCTCAGTCGTGTCCGACTCTTTGCGACCCCCTGAATCGCAGCACGCCAGGCCTCCCTGTCCATCACCAACTCCCGGAGTTCATCCAGACTCACGTCCATCGAGTCGGTGATGTCATCCAACTAGCGCTCCTCAACAGGTCACTGCACCAGCGTGGTCCCCAGAGACCTCACCAACCCTCCGAGGGCCACCATCCTGCTTGGCCACGCCTCCGCCCGCAGGCCCCGCCCCGCCCGCAGACATGCCCCCTGCCAGCAGGCCNCCGCCCCGCTCCGCCCGCAGGCCGCGCACCTGTGAGCGCAGTGAGGCTGAGGCTGGCGTTCTGCCCGCAGGGGCGCACGGCTGTCACCTCCAGCTGGTAGCGACTTCCTGGCACCAGGTCCCGGAATTCGAAGCTGGACGCGTTGGTGTGGGCCTGGAGCAGCGGCCCTTCAGGGGAGCCACGGGGGCTCAGCCGGCTGAGGCGGAGGGTGCGGCCGGGCCCGCCCGGCGCCGGGGCGTCCCAGTTCAGCGTGAGGCTGGCGGACCTGCCCTGGCTGCTGACCGTCACCCTCAGAGGCGGTCCTGGGGAGCAAGGGTCGTCAGGGCCCCCACTGCCCTGAGCCCTAAAGGAGGCGGGGGCAGGAAGGGCCAGAGCAGAGACGGGCCAGGGGAGAGACAGCCCCGTCCGCCCGACCCCCGCCACCTACCTCCACTCGCCCCGCCGGGACCTTCTTCCGGGGGCTGGCACTCGCCGTCCTGAGGAGGGGGTACGAGGGTGGGGGAGGGGCAGAGCAAAGGCTGTCCACTTGTCCGTCCCCCACCCCAGGCGTGGCCTAAGGGCCGCAGGCAGGGCACTGAGGTGCGGAGGCCCCCAGCCGGGGCAGCTGCCCTGTGTCCTGGGGGACTGGGCAGGAGCTGCCTCTGCCCAACTTCGTGCAGGTCAGCCGGGGCCCTCGGGGCAGCGGGAGGCCTGAGCACCACCCCGCCCCCACCCCGCCGAGGCCCCGGTGCCCGCCTCACCTTGGCCAAGAAGCCTGGGAGCCAGTGGAATACCACGAGCAGGACCGGGGGCCTCATCCCGGGGCGTCTGCAGGGAGAGCTGGGCGGTAGCAGGAGGGGCCGACATGCCGCCCCTGCTCAGCTCCTGGCTCCCTGGAGAGCCTGGCTGCCTTTCCGCCCCAGAGTCTGTTCCCAGCAGGGCCCCAGGAAGGGATAGGGGGTTGCGACCCCTGGCTGCAGACACACCTGCCTCCCACCCTGGCCCTACCTCCACGCTCTTCAGCAGCTGGCTTTCTAGGCAGGAAGAGACCCAGACCTGGAGAAGCAGCGCCCCGGGGTGGGCAGAGATGGCTGACTCCCGATGCCCTGCCCTGGGGAGAGGACATGGCGTTCGTGTTCCTACCGGGAGGTTCCTCGTGAAATCGTGGTGCTGGGAGCTGGGTGCTGGGTGGACGGACAGCTGTGAGCGAGTGTCCCCTTATGGACACAGAGGAGCACGTTCTAAAGGCCTTTGTTGCAGGGGTGGTGGGCCCAGGACAGCCCTCCTGTTTCTCGCCCTTGCACCCTTGGTGAGGAAACGATGTCCACGGAGGGAAGAGCGAGCCCTGCCCCAGGGTGAACCCGGGCCTCCAACCTCGTCTCCTGACCCCTGACGCCTGGGACGTGCGCTTGCCTCCAGCCCCCGCCTGCTCCACCTAGACCCTCTCCCCGCCCCACCCCGAGCCACCCCCTCATGGATGCAGGTGCTGCTGGGGCCGAGGGCAGCCGAGAGGTTCCTGCAGCCTGGAGCCAAGGACTCACCTGGAAGCGCTCCCTGGAGCCCCCAGCCCAAGGCAGCTGACATGGGGAAAGGGGGGGAGGGAGATGGAGGAAAGGACAGGGCCCTGGTCCCCAAGCTGGAAGCAGGGAGGGGGACACGCAGCACACAGGTAGGTACAGAGACGCTGGGCGAGGAGCTGGCTTCTGCGGACCCTTCTCTCGCCCCACTCGGCCAGCCCCAAACCTCAGAGCCGCCCACCAGCCTCTGGATGGGGCCTGGAAGCTCAGCGCTGCAGCGTGTGTGTGTGTGCGCGTGTGTGTGCGCAGCGCTGCAGCTGTGTGTGTGTGTGTGTGTGTGCTCAGCGCTGTAGCTGTGTGTGTGTGTGTGTGCGCGCGCTCAGCGCTGCAGCCGTGTGTGTGTGTGTGTGCGCGCTCAGCGCTGCAGCCGTGTGTGCTCAGCGCTGCAGCCGTGTGTGTGTGTGTGTAAGCTCAGCACTGCAGCCGTGTGTGTGTGTGTGCGTGTGTGTAAGCTCAGCGCTGCAGCTGTGTGTGTGTGTGCGTGTGTGTGTGCTCAGCGCTGCAGCCGTGTGTATGTGTCTGTCTGTCTGTGTCTGTGTCTGTGAGTGTGCCTGCCCGCCTGGAAGCTCAGCGCTGCAGCTCCATCAGATCGTCCAGGCTGCTCGCACGTGTGTGTGTGTGTGTGTGTGTGCGCGCGCACGCCCGCCTGTGTGTCTGTGCATGTGTGCACACATGCATTCTTTCAAAAGAGGAGGTGGGGGAACAACTGGGGAAACTGATGTGAAAGGGGGAGGCTCCAGTCTGGCCACGTGGGGGGACACTCCACCCTCCCCACCCCCTCGCCGCAGCACCGCACTTAGCTGGGCCGACAGAGCCTGCAGCAGTGGGATCCTGCTGCTGCTGCTGAGTCGCTTCAGTCGTGTCCGACTCTGAAACCCCATAGACAGCAGCCCACCAGGCTCCCCCGTCCCTGGGATTCTCCAGGCAAGAACACTGGAGTGGGGTGCCATTTCCTTCTCCAATGCATGAAAGTGAAAAGTCAAAGTGAAGTCGCTCAGTCGTGTCCGACTCTTAGTGACCCCATAGACGGCAGCCCACCAGGCTCCTCCGTCCCTGGGATTCTCCAGGCAACAACACTGGAGTGGGGTGCCATTGCCTTCTCCAGCAGTGGGATGGAGACAGCCTAATTCAGAATCTGAGTATAAAAGGTACACAGGACAGGGTTTTAGGTAAGGAGAGTGGTCTCAGACTGTGCCCAATAGTCCCCACAAAACAGACCCCACGGCTAGTCCTATGGAAGGGGCCTGGCCGTAGGGACACACCTGTCAGCCCCCAGCCAGCCTGGGGGGCAGCCTTGGCCGGGATGGGGGTGGAGGGGGTGGGAATGCTCGAGAAGGTGAGGAAGACTCAGACGTAGGAAGCAGCCTCCCAGCCCAGCGTCTCTGTTCAGCAGAAAGTACCCCACGGGCTCTGGCTGCTCCAGCAGCCGTTCCCACAGACACACCCACGTCCTCCACCTGGAGCCCCGGGGGTCCTCCCGGAGCCTCACTTACCGTTCCTTCTGGGGAGAACCGGTCGGACGCAGAGGCAGGCGGCGGGCAGCCTGGGCATGCTGGCTCCCTGGCTCCGGAGTGCCAACGGTGGTCTCCCCTGCTGCCTCCTGGCGTCTTCCAGGCCCGCCCCTTCACGCCCATTGCCGCAGCCTGGCCTTGAGCACCCCTACGCCCGGAAGATAGTCTCCCGGAGGAGAAGGGCCAGAGGTTCTGGATGGCCCAGCCTCCCACACCCTAGGACCTCTCCAGCTCTCTGTATCTCTGTCTCCCCCACACAGCCAGGGACACGAAGCCTGCTGGCCCAGGATCTGGAGGTGTGTGGGCGGCGG
>SJYH01007240.1:108112-118791 GCA_006408735.1 Sylvicapra grimmia
AAGTGAAGACAGCGTTGTTTAGAATTTATAAAGCAGAAACAGGACGGCAGAGGTGCAGGCGGGCTGGGGGGAGGTGCCCGTCAGCAGGACAGGCGCGCGGGTGGGGGGGTAGCCTGTCATCAGGAGCTCAGCCTGACCAGCTAGCAACGTATGGGGTTGCCCAGGTCCCCCAAGTTCTTTCCGTGCAGATCGGGGCAACCACAGCTGGGCACAGAATTCAGATCTTGAATGATTTCACGTTAAGGTCATCTATCATCCAGATGGTACACAGCGTGAAAAGGGACGGTGGGTGTGAGCGCAGGAGGGCTCCCAGTGGGTTCCCGTGCTGAAACACCCCCGGTTCCTTAAACAGAATTACTGATTCTGCAGGCAGATCTCCACCACGTAATAGGTGAGTAAGTCAAGACAGGGAGTGAAGCAGCCCGAGTCGCCAGGCGGCCGGGGGGGGCGGTCACAGCCCTCGGCCTGGGCCAGGACTGGCCCTCCGTCCTCCTCAAGCCCTCCTGCCGGGATTCCCCAGAGCTGGCATCTTGCCCTCCTGATGTGCCACCGGGGGAGGTGTCACACGCCCGCCTGCGCCCAGGACTCCCACACGATGGGGCCCTGGCTGCCGGCCGGCAGGAGGCGTCCAGCCCCAGACCCCGTCGCGTCCCCTGCTCTGGGGCCACAGCTGCCCGATTTCCCCGGGAGTGTAGGGAACTGATTAGAACCGACACTTCTGGACGGAAGGGAAAGGACCGGGCCCAGGGGCGCCAGGCGCCAGAGGACGGCCCCCAGGTCGGCCCGCGTGGGGCCGAGAAGCCGGGTGCTTGCACCCCCGCCACTCTTGCTCCCCGGATCTGGATCCGGGCTCCCTGGGAAGGGTGTGAGCCTGGCTCTCTGCCACCGGCACAGACCACAGAGCTGACACCCAGGAGCAGCCTGGGGACCTCGCTCCCTGCGTCCGCGCAGCTGGCTCCTCAACAGGCCTTGGTTCAACAAACAGCGCCCGAGTTGCAGGCACTACAGGTACACAGGGCCGAGACGAAGCCTATCTCTCAGGAAAGGCGCGTCTGGGACGCAGCAGATGCAAGCCCAAAGCCGCACTCTCCCACGGTCGACGGTCACGGATCCACTTGACGGTGTGAAGAGCAAGGATTCAGGCTCCAAGCAGCTCGGGCTTGACAGTCGTCTTCCTAAACAACTAGTGATTTATAACCCCCATATCTTCAGTCTAAATTAAAAGTCAGAAATTAAAAGAAGCTTGCTCCGTGGACGAAAAGCTATGACAAACATAGACAGCATATTAAAAAGCAGAGACATTACTTTGCTCACAAAGGTCCGTACAGTCAAAGCTATGGTTTTTCCAGTTGTCATGTATGGATGTGAGAGTTGGACTATAGAGAAAGCTGAGCGCCGAAGAACTGATGCTTTTGAACTGTGGTGTTGGAGAAGACCATTGAGAGTCCCTTGGACTGCAAGGAGATCCAACCAGTCCATCCTAAAGGAAATCAGTCCTGAATATTCATTGGAAGGGCTGATGCTGAAGCTGAAACTCCAATATTGTGGCCACCTGATGTGAAGAGCCAANACTGCAAGGAGATCCAACCAGTCCATCCTAAAGGAAATCAGTCCTGAATATTCATTGGAAGGGCTGATGCTGAAGCTGAAACTCCAATATTGTGGCCACCTGATGTGAAGAGCCAACTCAGTGCAAAAGACCCTGATGCTGGGCAAGATGCAGGAGCAAAAGGGGACAATACAGGATGAGATGGTTGGATGGCATCACTGACTCAACGGACACGAGTTTGAGTAAACTCTGGGAGATGGTGGAGGACAGGGAAGTCTGGTGTGCTGCAGTCCATGAGGTCGCAAAGAGTCAGACCCGACTTGGTGACGACGATACCTTCAGTCACCCATTCAGTACACAATTCAGTGGTTTTTAATCTATCCGTAGAACTGTGCAGCATGTTTAGGACACTTTCGTCGGCCCCGGAAGAAACTCTGCAGACAAGCAGCCACTCGCCGATTTCCCCAACCACCCACTGCGCCTGTATGTTCTCAGGTGCTCAGTTGTATCCAACTCTTTGCGACCCCCTGGACTGTGGCCCACGAGGCTCCTCTGTTGGTGGATTCTCCAGACAAGAATGCTGGAGTGGGTTGCCGTGCCCTCTTCCAGGGCATCCTCCTGACCCAGGCATCGAACCCGCGTCTCCTGGTCCCCCGCCTTGGCTGGCGGGTTCTTTACCCCTGGGCCGCCTGGGAAGCCCCAGGCCCTGGCAGTCTGGCCCCGCTTCCTGTCTCCGTGCGTTTCCTGTTCCGGGTGTTTCTTATCAATGGAGTCACACAACAGGTGGCCTTCTGTGACTGCTCCTCTCATTTTGCTTAACGCTTTTAAGGTTCGTCCACATCCGAGTATGGACCGCTATCCTACTTTTATGGCTGAATAATACTGTTTTATGGATAAACCACATTTCATTTATCCGTTTATCAACTGAAAGACTTTTCCCCCTTATGAATAAAGCATCTATGAGCGTCCATGCACAGGTTGTGTGAGCTCTCTTGCCTGAGAGTGAAATTGCTGGGTCGTGTAATCATAAGATCTTTACCATTTTGAGGAACTGCTCGACTCCTCCCAAGCGGCTGCACTCGCTTCTGATGCAGTCCCCCGGCACTGCGTGAGGGCTCCGGTTCCTCCACATCCTCGCCAAGCGCTTGTTGTCCGTCTTTTGCTCTGTCTTTTGGCTGCTCTACGTGGAATCTTAGTTCCCCAACCAGGAATTCTTTTTGTTTAACATTTATCTGCTTAGCTGAGCCGAGTCTTGGTTGCAGCACTGGGATTTCCTGTGGTGACGTGTGGACTCTTAGTGGTGGGATCTCGTTCCCTGACCAGGAATTGAACCAGGCCTCCTGCACTGGCACAGTGGAGTGTTAGTCACCAGGGAAGGCCCTGTGTTTTTGATCAAAGCCGTCCTGGTGAGTGTGAAGTTGTGGCTTTGATTTGCATTTCCCTACCAGCTGATGATGTTGGCGTCTTTTCATGCCTTAAAAATTTTGGCTCAGAAGTAAAATGACCCATTGTAGGGGTTTTCATACTTGCTTGAGCCTTAGAACTGTTAGATGAGAGTACAGGAAAGTCTAAAACACAAAACAAAGAGTATGAGAGCTGAGGTCAGGGCGCTTTGCGGGCGAGAAGGAAGCCGGGCTCGAGCCACCCTGCTGGGCATCTACCCAGAGCCCCCGCCACCGCCGAATCTCCCCAAAACAACTACAACTCTGTCAGCCACTGGCCAGGCAACATCACAAGGTGACCGAGAAGACAGGAGAGCAAGTAACAGGGAGTGACCGGTCACCCGGTGAGCGGGACTGAGAGGGCGCATTTTCTAAACAAAGCGAGCAACAGGCTCTGAAAACGGAACGTGGGAAACCCTGTCTTCATTCCACAAATGTTGACTGCATGCCTCTCCTGCCCCGCGATTCCTAGGTTCTGGGGATTACGGCCCTGGTCTCGCAGACAGCAGACAAGCAGAACAAGAACGTCAGGCAGGAGTTAGGAGCCGGCAGGGCTGAGAGCCCGGCAGGGACCGGTGGCCCCTGGCTCCTTTATTTGGCCCCGGCGCGTCTCGGTGCTGCGTGTGGGATCTTCAGCCGCCACGTGCAGGCCCCGGAGCCCTGACCAGGGAGGGACCCCGGGCCCCAGCTCTGGAAGCGCAGCGTCTTAGCCCCTGGGCCACCTCGGAAGTCCTGACATCTGCTCAGGTGAGGACGTCTGGGACGCCTGAGAAGGTGATGTTTAAACTGAGAGCGGAAAGACGGGAAGGCGGAGGAAGCAGGTGATGCTGGGCTCCCCCCAGGACCCGGCAGGACCTGCCCAGGGAGCCCCGGAGCCCCAGCCACTCTGGGTCGGGCTGAAGATGCTGATTTCAAGCGCGATAGGAAGCTGTGGGGGAGTTAAGTGGAAAGAATGTTGTGGGCTTATCATTTTCTTGGAATAAACTTTTGCCTGGAGGAGGAGTTTAGAATAATGTTAACTTTCTAGAAAAATGAGGGCTCCTCCCGCGCTCGGCCTCACCTCACGCTGGGTGCGCCTGTCAGGGCGCGTGAGCCCCCCCTCCGCAGCTCGCTCCGTCCACGCTGCACGCGGGCGCCCCTAGTCTTTACCTAACGTCCTTTCCCTGTTCCCAGATCCCATCCAGGGACCGCGTGCCGCTTAGGCGTCACACCTTCTCAGGCTCCCCGGCTATGCCGGGCCTTCACTGCCGCCGGGGGCTCCCCGGCTTCTGGCCGCGCCGGGCCTTCACTGCCGCCGGGGGCTCCCCGCTTCTGGCCGCTGGCCTTCACTGCCGCCGGGGGCTCCCCGGCTGCCGTGCGCGGGGGCTGCTCCCCGGCTGCGCTGTGTGTGCGCTTCTCCCTGCAGGGCTTCCCTTGCGCAGCGCGCTTGGCCGGCTCCATCTGGGCTGACCAGGTCTCAGCCGTGGCCTGCGGGGTCTTCACTGCGTCCTGCACGGAGGGTCTTCCGTGGCTTCTCTCTGGCTGCCCCTGGGCTCAGTAGGTGCCGCCCTCAGGCTTAGTCGCCTAGAGACATGTAGGATCTTATTTCTCTGACTCGGAGTCGAGCCTGTGCCCCTGGCATTGGAAGGTCAGTTCGTAACTACTGGAGACCAGGGAAGTCCCAGGCTGTCCTTGTTTTTGGCAACCTTGAGAGTGTGAGGCTGCCGGCGAGACATCCTGGAAAATGCTCCCCAGTTGCGGTTTGCTGATGTTTCTCATGCAATACAAACATGGTTGAAAGGAGGGCCGGGTGTCGAGAGCCATCCAGTGGGGCAGCATTTATTTATTTCAGAATCAGTTCAGTTCAATTCAGTGGCTCAGTCGTGTCCAACTCTTTGTGACCCCATGGACTGCAGCACGCCAGGCTTCCCTGTCCATCACCAGCTCCTGAAGTTTACTCACACTCATGTCCATCGAGTTGGTGATGCCATCCAACCATCTCATCCTCTGTCGTCCCCTTCTCCTCCTGACTTCTATCTTTCCCAGTACAGGGTCTTTTCAAATGAGTCAGTTGGCCAAAGTATTGGAATTTCAGCTTCAGCATCAGTCCTTCCAATGAATATTCAGGGTTGATTTCCTTTAGGATGGACTGGTTGGATCTCCTTGCAGTCCAAGGGACTCTCAAGAGTCTTCTCCAGCACCACAGTTCAAAAGCTTCAGTTCTTCGGTGCTCAGCTTTCTTTATAGTCCAACTTTCACATCCATACACGGCTACTGGAAAAACCATAGCTTGGACTAGATGACTTTATTGGCAAAGTAATGTCTCTCTCTCTCTTTTTTTTAGGGTGGTCATAACTTTCCTTCCAAGGAGTAAGCGTCTTTTAATTTCATGGCTGCAGTCACCATCTGCAGTGACTTTGGAGACCAAAGAAATAAAGTCTGTCACTGTTTCCACTGTTTCCCCATCTNTAATTTCATGGCTGCAATCACCATCTGCAGTGATTTTGGAGCCCAAAAAATAAAGTCTGACACTGTTTCCACTGTTTCCCCATCTATTTCCCATGAAGTGATGGGACCAGATGCCATGATCTTCGTTTTCTGAATGTTGAGCTTTAAGCCAACTTTTTCACTCTCTTCTTTCACTTTCATCAAGAGGCTTTTTAGTTCCTCTTCACTTTCTGCCATAAGGGTGGTGTCAATCTGCATATCTGAGGTTATTGATATTTCTCCCGGCAATCTTGATTCCAGCTTGTGTTTCTTCCAGTCCAGCATTTCTCATGATGTACTCTGCATAGAAGTTGAATAAGCAGGGTGACAATATACAGCCTTGACATACTCCTTTTCCTATTTGGAACCAGTCTGTTGTTCCATGTCCATGGGGCTGCAAAAAGAAGGACACGACTGAGTGACTTTCACTTGTAGACCTGTAAAGTACATTTGCTCAGATCCAGCCATTCTGTCCACTCCAGAGCCTTCTCACAGCATCACTTTTTGCTATCCCCCTTGTGGGCCTCAGTGAACTGTGCTTTCAAGTAAAGCCAACTTGAGTTCAACTGACATGGTTCATCCTCAACTCACTCTCTTGTCTTTAGAGAGAGAAATTTTTTGCTCTGTCTTGCTGACCTGATGGGAAAAGCTGACTCATTGGAAAAGACCTTGATGCTGGGAAAGACTGAAGGCAAAAGGAGAAGGGGGTCGCAGAGGTTAGGTAGCATCACTGACTGTATGTACATGAATTTGAGCAAACTCCAGGCGATAATGGAGGACAGAGGTGCCCAGTGTGCTACAGTCCATGAGGTCACAAACAGTCAGATACATCTTAGCGACTGAACAACAACAAGCTGCTCTCTAAGGCCCACTTCCTTTCCAGCCTCACGTGATCCTAGTGTATTCCTTCAGGGAAAATCTTGCTTCCATTCATGAGGAAGAGCCTGACCATGAGGAAAGTGTGACAGCACAGTTCCTGAAGTGTTGCCTCTTCATCCTTGAGTGAAGATCAGGCCTGCATGTCCATATTCCTATGGTCTGTTTCCTGCTCCCAGTCCCCTGTGAGACAGCCCATGAATAAATACACACACACACAGTCACTCTCACTTGTCTAAGAATAAACAATAATTTTCAGATATATCATCTAAACCTCTATGTAGGAAAGAAAATTAGGAATATTTAAATAGTTATGCTAAAACATACACTTCCTTGAGGTGAGGTGAAGGTGAGGTCGCTCAATTGTGTCTGACTCTTTGCGATCCCGTAAACTGTAACCTACTAGGCTTCTCCGTCCATGGGATTCTCCAGGCAAGAATACTGGAGTGGATTGCCATTTCCTTCTCCAAGGGATCTTCCCGACCCAGGGATCGAACCTGGGTCTCCCGCATTGGAGGCAGACGTTTTAACCTCTGAGCCACCAGGGAAGCCCTACACTTCTTTAGCCATAATAAATAATACAACACAGGATTTCAGTCTCACATTTTTCTATGTAGATTTCTTTAATTCAGTTCTTCATTAAAATTTTAAATCTACACACCTAAAAGAGTCCTCCAAAGGGGTATCCTCTAGAACAAATAGACCACCTGTTCTAAAGACAATCCACATCTCAACCCTAAAAGCTAGAAGCTGCTTATAACTTGAAAATCAGCAAAATTTTATGTTTCAAAAATTTTTCAATCACCAGGCATCTTCTGTATACAATTGCTATCTAAAAGCTATTATAATGAGAAAAAAAAAAAACCCGACATTAAGATGTTAGGACCATTGTTATTTAGTTGATCTTAATAATTTTATGGAAAAAGACATTTAGAAAATGTANAAGCAGGGTGACAATATACAGCCTTGACGTACTCCTTTCCCTATTTGGAACCAGTCTGTTGTTTCATGTCCAGTTCTAACTGTTGCTTCTTGACCTGCATACAGATTTCTTAGGAGGCAGGTCAGGTGGTCTGGTATTGCCATCTCTTGAAGAATTTTCCATGGTTTATTGTGATCCACTCAGTCAAAGGCTTTGGCGTAGTCAATAAAGCAGAAGTAGATGTTTTTCTGGAACTCTCTGACTTTTTTGATGATCCAACAAAAGTTGGCACTTTGCTCTCTGGTTCCTCTGCCTTTTCTAAATCTTGCTTGACCATCTGGAAGTTCACTGTTGAAGCCTGGCTTGGAGGATTTCGAGCATTACTTTGCTGGCATGTGAGATGAGTGCAACTGTGCTGTAGTTTAAACATTCCTTGGCCTTGCCTTTCTTTGGGATTGGAATGAAAACTGACCTTTTCCAGTTCTGTGGCCACTGCTGAGTTTTCCATATTTGCTGGCAGATTGAGCGCAGCACTTTCACAGCATCATCTTTCAGGATTTGAAACAGCTCAACTGGAATTCCATCACCTCCACTAGCTNATTGGAATGAAAACTGACCTTTTCCAGTTCTGTGGCCACTGCTGAGTTTTCCATATTTGCTGGCAGATTGAGCGCAGCACTTTCACAGCATCATCTTTCAGGATTTGAAACAGCTCAACTGGAATTCCATCACCTCCACTAGCTTTGTTTGTAGTGATGCTTCCTAAGGCCCACTTGACTTCACATTCCAGGATGTCTGGCTCTAGGTGAGTGACCACACCATCGTGATTATCTGGGTCATGGAGACAGTTCTTCTATGTATTCTTGCCCCCTCTTCTTAATATCTTCTGCTTCTGTTAGATCCAGACCATTTCTGTCTTTTATTGTGTTCATCTTTGCATGAAATGTTCCCTTGGTATCTCTCATTTTCTTGAAGAGATCTGTAGTCTTTCCCATTCTATTATTTTCCTCTATCTTTGCATTAATCACTGAGGAAGGCTTTCTTATCTCTCCTTGCTATTCTTTAGAACTCTGCGCTCAAATGGGTATATCTTTCCTCTTCTCCTTTGCCTTGCACTTCCCTTCTTTTCTCAACTATTTCTAAGGCCTCCTCAGACAACCATTTTGCCTTTTTGCATTTCTTTTTCTTGCGGATGGTCTTGATCCCTGCCTCCTGTACAAGGTCACGAATGTCCGTCCATAGCTCTCCGGGCGCTCTGTCTACAGACGTGGCCATTGCTCAGCGTGCTGGGCTGTGTGCTAATCCTACTGTATTTACCTTGTTGTTCAGATGGCCCAGCCTTGGCCACTGGGAGTTCTGTCAGCTGATCTCTGTGTCCAAAGACAGCAGTGTGAGCGGTCAGAAGCAACTCAACGTATAAGAATAGAATGTGGTAAATGCATCTTCCAGCCCCATCAAGCCTCTAGCCAACATCTAGGCTGAAACCTTATGAGAGGGCCCAATGTGAGCCCACCCAGGCAGGCCCCACCAGGACTCCTGACCCCTAGGATTTGTGAGAAAGTAAAGTTTATTATTTTTTAAAATTTCTAAGTTTTGAAATAGTTTGTTATGCAGCAATAGAGAAAAAGCACACGGGAATAGAATGTGATGAAAGGGGAGCATTTGTAGAACATAAAAGGGCTCTTGGAAATTATACACAGGAAAGCAGAAATGATAAGCTCAAGAGACAGAAAATAAAGTTGAGAGAATCTTCCAGAAAGTAGAGCTAAAGCACACTGTGGGCCACTCTCACTTTCTGAGGCAGCCCACACTGTGGAGTGGGCTTCTCTCTAAGTGAATCCACCTCTCACCTGTCGCCTTGTCTCTCACAGACTTCTTCCTGCAATGAGACATCAAGAACCTGAGAGTCAGTGTGTCCAGACACAGATGCTGAACCCCCACCGGGAGGAAGAGGCTCAGGGTCTGCTGCCCGCAAGCACGGAGACCCTAGACTTGCTGAAACTGGAAGGTTGGCGCTGACTCCCACTCACCGCACCGCCAGCCCATCAGCACGAGGTCCCCGAGCTGATCACGCAGGCCTTGTGCCACGACTGCTCCCTCCAGGCCTGGACACACGGTTTTGAGGGCATTAGCCCTCTGGGGCCCCTCAGCCTTGGCACAGCAAGTTAAGATATTCTTTTCTACTTCACCCCCTTCACACACACACACACACAAAAAGACAATGTGATGGAACATATGAGAGAAAAGCAGGAAAATCAGAGACTCAGTCCTGGGGAGTTAAACTTCTGAAAACCAGGGGCCCTTGGAAGGCAGAAGAGAGGAACAGGAGGAAGGAAACCCTCCTGGAAAGAGCTCAGAAAAGCCCCAGAGGGAGCTGGAGCAGCCTTCAGTTTCCCAGTGCAAACAGAAGGCACGGCAGAGCTAAGCTTCGGGACGCCAGGGGGCAGAGGCCTTGCCAGCGCCTCTGACATACAGAGAGGGGGTCACAGCCAAATGGCCAGCAACCAAAAGGGGTCCAGACCCTCCGGGGCGGGGTGGATGCATCGCCTCATAGCTTCCTTTAAAAAAAAAAAAAGCCAAACCATTTTTAAAGATTTTTAAAATGTGAATCATCTTTAATGTCTTTATGGAATTTGTTACAATATTACTTCTGTTATCTTCGGGGTTTTTGGCCGTGAGGCACACGGGTCTTAGGGATCGAACCCACATCCCCTGCCTTTGCAGGTGAAGTCCCAGCGACTGGACCACCAGGGACGTCCCCAGTAGCTTTCTGAGAAGAAAATGGGGAAGGCAACTTTTTGGGGATCACTAAAAATTGTAAACATACATCCCACTCTTACGCTTAGTGGATGATTTGGCTAGGTATAGAATTCTGCGTGGGACTCCCAGGTGGCTCAGTGGTAAAGAGCCTGCCTGCAAGGCAGGAGATGCTGGTTCAGTCCCTGGGTCAGGAAAATCCTCTGGCAAAGGAAATGGCAACCCACTCTTGCCTGGGAAATCCCATGGACAGAGGAGCCTGGCGGCTACAGTCCCTGCAACGAGTTGGAGACGAGTGGGTGGCGAGCGGCAGCAGCAGCAGGATTCTGCACAGAAACTTTTTTCTTTCAAAAGAGAGTTTTATATTTCCAAAACAGAAGCAGGCTCACAGACACAGAAACAAACTTACAGTTACTAAAGAGGGGGAGGGGACAAAAGAGGGGGAGGGAATTAACCGATATAAACTGCTACGCATGAAACAGACACGCCACAAAGGCCTGCTTTATGGACAGGGATCTACTCAGCGTCTTGCAATGAGCTATAGCGGAGAAGAATCTGGAAAGAAAGCATGTTTATGGCTGAGCCACTGTGCTGTGCACCTGACGCAGCGTGGTGTTAATACAGCAGCTACATTTCAAGGGCAGAGGTGACCAGACGGGATAAGGGA
>SJYH01007241.1:36480-52467 GCA_006408735.1 Sylvicapra grimmia
AATCCACATCCACCTCTGGATTTTTCAAATTTTAAATTCTTTGCTTTGGCTTAACTCAGCCTTGAGTTTTCTACCACTTTTAACTAGAAAAAAGTCATAACAAACCTTAAATATTTAGTTAAATAAAACAGCAAAAGCCAAAAAGGTATTTGGCATGGCCAAGATCTTAAGAGATAAGGAATACCCTGCCAATGAAACATTCTTACAATTTCTTTTTCCTAGGAAGTCATCTTATTCTACTAAAAGTATTCAAAATGAAATGTTCCAAGAATATCTCATTCCCGCTATAATACAGATACTAGAGAAAGAAAAAAAAAAATACGTTACAGGATAAACTGAACACTAAGAAGAATGCAGAAAGAAAGCACAAGAGAAAAAAATGTGTCCTGATTTTCCAAGGAGCTCTGAAATCCAATACTGAGAAACTCAACCCTCCTCTTTATGGCACTTCCTTCCAAATAAGCAGTGAGGTTGGCAGTATCAAATGCAAACATCAATTAAATAAATGGGCTTCCCTTGTGGCAATGCAGGAGAACTGGGTTCGATCCCTGGGTTGGGAGGATCTCCTGGAGAAGGGAATGGCTACACACTCCAGCATTCTTGCCTAGAGAATTCCATATACTGAGGAGCCTGGCAGGCTATAATCCACGGGGTCACAAAGAGTCTGACATGACTCAGTGACTAACACTTTCACCTATTTCTTCCCTTGTAAAAATATATTAATTTGCAGAGTCAACAAGATTGAGCCACTGAACAACAGAGGATGAGTTTTGATTATTGTTTTACTTTAATTGATAGAGAAGCATACTAAAATCCTAGAAATCTCTGGATGTGATTACCAATTTACAAGAAATTTAAGTAAGAACAAAATTATGTAGACCTATTAAGAACATAATTGGCAAAATCCAAATCTGGGGAAGTTATACAGAACAAATGACCAGTCCAGTTTCTTCAATAAATATGTGGCAAGAAAAAAGACGGGAGAGGCAATTTTTATAGATTAAAAGAGATTTGAGAGACTGTTAACTATAAACAATGAGTGAACCAAGTCTGTCTCCAGAACTGAAAAAACGAGACAAATTTCAATAAAGGACAATACGATATACCTGACCAGTCCCGGGAAAACTGTCAAGATCACCAAAAACAAAGTGTGAGAAACTGACATAGCCAAGAGGAACCTAAGAATACAAGACACTGAATGTAAGATATGATCCTGAGTGAAATCCTGGAGCAGAAGGAGGATATGAAATAAAAACTAAGGACAGCTGAATACGCTATGGACTATCATTAATAATAATGCATCAGGATCAGCTCATGGCCACACTAATGTAAGATGCTAATAATGGGGGACAAAGGAGTATATGAGAATTCTGTACTACCTGCTCAATTGTTCTGCAAATCTAAAACTTCTAAAAAATAAAGACAATTAATTTAAAAATCGAGACAAGCAAATATAAACAGACTATTTGATATTAAAGAATTATTAATTTTAGGTATAATAATGGAACTGTGTGCTCTGTATGTGCATGTTTTTAATCAGTCTTTTGTTTTTAAGTCTGTATCTTTAAAACAGATACATACTGAACTCTTCATGGATAGATGAATGAATAAAGTTAAAAGGGTATATTTTACAGCAATGTTTCCCAAGGTTTAGTATTCAAGGTGATTTCTGGTGACATGTAAAGGTGTTTTAATGTTTTAATAGCAACACATTTAATTTAAATACACATTGTAAAAATATACAGCTAGCACATCGAACCAATGATTTCATAGATTTTAATTGTTTAGATTTTCCTTAGGAAAAAAAAGTAAATGTAAGGCTAAAAAAAAAACCTAGACAGAGGCAGGTTAAGATCCCAGGTGCACAAAATAGGACACTAAGCAAGCCACCTGTTGCAAGGTGTGCAGACCTGCTGCATCCAAAGTAGACACTAAGTGAATGCTAACTATATACTGTGGGTAAAAAGCCAATCTAGAACTCCCACAAAGCAGAAAAGACTGGAAAGGAGGAGAAGGAGTTAAGTGCAGAAGGAGGGAGGGAAGGAACCATGAGGGCTTGCAAAGGCAATCTGGGCAGGGGCAGGTAAGGCTTCCCCTCTCCTGCTCGGTCTCTCCAGTACTGATAACCTGCAGCTGCCCACCTACAACCTGGAAACCCTGTTGCCTCAGAGTCTCTGGAGCTCTTTAGAGTTCCAGGCTGCCACCTAACACTCTTAAACTAAGGTGATGATAGCTAGAGGTGCAGAATCTAAGAAAGAGCACAGGCTTTGCACAGACAGGAAGGGAGAGGAGAGAGGGAGAGAGGAAAGAAGGTCTGAGAAAGAAACAATCACTCATGTGACCTCGAGCAAAAAATAATTACCTTCACCAGACTCCATTTCCTCACATGCTAAAATGTGGAAGCGTGTCTATCTTTCAAGGTTACAGTGATTAAAAAAGATTAAAAGAAACAGTAGATGTAAATCTGCCATTTAACCAGTGTTAGTTCCCTTCCTCTTTACTTGGCAGGGTGAAGGAAACCCTTGATGAATAAAAGCCGTTAGGATGAAATACACAAAAATAGTAAAGAACAGCCTCGGGTTCTATCAGTTTTGAGCCAAAATAAAGGAGAGGAATTCTGGGGTCAGAAAATGTGGGATATGTTGGGAAACATATTATTAAAATGGCAATTATCAAATAAATTTCCTAGAGGAGATTACATGCAGCATTTACTAAAATTACCAGACCTAAGGAAGCAACTCTCAGTTAAGAGTGATCCTATTAATTTCTCTCTCTCTCTCTCTCACACACACACAAGGAAACATGAGGGGAGGAAAGGTTAGCAGTTTATAGCAGTTGGCAAATCCTTCAAAATGACAGCTGAAGTATTACTGAAATAAGACTTTCTGGATAGATTAGAAGTCAATGACAGGTTTTAAAATCTGGTTTAGAGTCAGAGGAGGGAAAGAAGGGAAGCTTTCTGATCTTCTGAAAGGAATTTCTGACACTAAGAACTTAATTTTCATGATCAAGTCACTTAAAACTAAGATGATATTGAAACAGAAAACACCAAGCATTAAATGGAGTAAATGTATTCATTTTAAAAGTCCGTATCAACTTCTGATACAAGACAGTAATTCTCATTTGCCCTCCTAAATTTACTCCTTCAATCAACTGGGCAACTAGTTGTACGGTATGCACTATGTGCTAGATGCTGGGAACGTGTTATGAACTGTATAGGACATAACAGACATGAGCCTTGTCCCCACAGAGACTTCCTTCTTAATAAAGGAGCTGACTGTCTAGTGGGGGATTATGCAATACATTCATCAATAATAATTATGTTACCAGCTGTGAAGAAAAAGAACTGAGTGCTATAAGAATATGACAAAGGGAATCTAACCCGTAGGAGTATATAGGGAGCCCAGACACAGTCCCTGAAGAAATAATGCTTGAACTCAGCTCTAAAAGACTAGCAGAGGTTAAATGAGCAAGAAAGGAATTAAGGGTGACGCATCCCTGATAACAAGTAACAGAAGTTAATGCTTGTTAGGTCAAGACAGAACCTGGCGCACTGGAGGAAGGGTGGGGGGGAAATCACTGTGACTGAAGCATGGAAAGACAGAGTAAAAAGGAGCGGAGACAGACAAGACGCAGGAGGAAAATGGGTGTCACGGCTGCAGTTTCTGATTGTGCCACTGAAATCACCACAGAAATATCGAGTAAAAGACAATGGTATCAGGAATGTAGCTATGGTGCTCTCCACAAATATAAGATGCTTCAAGGAATTTCTATTCAATAGAGAAAAACTGGACTGGAAAATAGGGTTTACTGCAATGTAAACAGAAAATCTACCTGAAAAGTGCAAGAAATTCCCAGCAGAACCTCACTTCCTAGCTACAGCAGCAAAGGCTAGTAGAAGCGAGTGTCCCTGAAGCTGTCAGTGAGGCCAGAATGACGGATCCTGAAGTGCTTCATGAAGGCACCTGCAGCCAGGGCAAGCCAGGGCAGGGGCCTGGCTTAAGCCAGCTGCAGACAGTGTGCTGAGTAAAGCAAAGGCTCCTGCAGCTGGCTCCCAATGAAAATGGCCATTTCAATCACAAAAGAGCAGCACTGGCCCAGCCACAACAAACTCAGACGCTCCTCACCCTGGCGACTTCCTTCCGCCACTCCCCAAATGCACCTGGATGGAGAATCAGCAGAACTACAGCTCAACCTCAACAGTTCTCTTAAGAAACTAATAGCCATAAACATAAGAAAAATATGTGCAATATCACTAGTAATTAAAGAAAATTTTAAATTCTTTAAACCAAGTTGGGATTTTAAAAAATTATTAATACCTTAAAACAACATAAACATGAGGACAACAGCACTTTCACGGAATATGGTCAGCGTGACATGTCATGTTCATATGAATAAGAGAAAGTAGGCACAACTTCTGACTGTACACAACGCACTTGCTCTTAAACATGTGTACACTCTTTGACCCAACAATCCCACCTCTTAGAACTTACCCCAAGGTAACACAGATTTGTTCAAAGATTAAACTACAAGAAAGAGCACCAGTTTTAAGTTGCTATAAATTAAAAATAACTTAAATGTCTAATAAATGAGTAGTTTAACTAGTTATCCACTTGAATATTCACGCATATTAGGCACCTCTTCAAATTATAAAGAAATACATGATGGTTCTGAAAGACGTCACAAATACTGTTGAGCTTTAAAGGCAGTTTGCAAATTAATTTTACATGTGAAAAACAAATGTTTGAAACATACAAATATGTATATGAAGAAAAAAAATACACATATGAAGGCAAAGAAGTATACCAAATAGTAACAGTAGTTATAAGGGGAACTTTTAATTCTTTTTATTTCTTATTTTACATAATTTTTATTCTCAACTTTCTTATAATAAATATGGATTACTTCTGTAAAAAGAAAATAGACTTCTTATTCAACAATTTTTCAATAGTTTTGTAATGTATGTGTAAATAAAGGTACTAGGCTAATTGGATCAGAGAAGGCAATGGCACCCCACTCCAGTACTCTTGCCTGGGAAATCCCATGGACAGAGGAGCCTCGTAGGCTGCAGTCCATGGGGCCGCTAAGAGTCGGACACGACTGAGCGACTTCACTTTCACGTTTCACTTTCATGCATTGGAGAAGGAAATGGCAACCCACTCCAGTGTTCTTGCCTGGAGAACCCCAGGGACGGGGGAGCCTGGCGGGCTTCCGCCTATGGGGTCGCACAGAGTCGGACACGACTGACGCGACTTAGCAGCAGCAGCAGCAGCAGGCTAATTGGATAACCATGGAAAGTAAAAATGAATCTTTATCTCAACCACAGAAAACAATCATTTTGAGATAGTAAAACCATTACAAATCTAGAAGACACAATATTTTTAAGACTTTAGAGTAGGCAAAATTTTCATAAACAGAAATAGTTACAAAAACCAGTAACAATGAAAGAAAAAAAATGATTAATTGTGCTTAGTCGCTTCAGTCATGTCTGACTCTCTGCGATCCCATGGGCTGCAGCCTGCCAGGCTCCTCTGTCCATGGGGATTCTCCAGGCAAGAATACTGGAGTGGGTTGCCACGCCCTCCTCCAGGAGATCTTCTTGACCCAGGGATCTAACCCAAGTCTCCTGTATTGCAAGCAGATTCTTTACCATCTAAGTCACCATGGAAGCCCAACTACGAAAGAAAAATATGATTAATTAGGCTTCATCAGTATTAAGAGCTTCTGCCCATCAAAAGACATTGGAAAGACACAGAACAAGAGATGTCTGCAATATGTGTATCTGATAAAGAACTCATTTCCACACTGTTATAAAGAACTCCCACAAATCAATAAGAAAAAGACAACTCAAGTTTTTTTTAAGGGTCAAAAGATTTGAACAGGCATGTCGCTAGACAAAATAATAGCTAACTGGTTGAAACAGGCAGGTGAAAAAATGCTCAACATCATTAGTCATTAAGGAAACTGTTGTGGTCTGGGAGCAGGCTGGAAAAGAATTTCCAGACATGAGACAGAATGAGAGGGAAATAAAGTTTATTAGAGTGGGAGATGCTGTTAGAACAGCGGGCCAGCTCAAGGGAGAACTGACATTGAACAGGGGTCCTTACTCCACTTTTATACCCAGGGTACAAAGAGTGGGATGGGGTCTTGCAGGTCATTTGCTGACTGGATGAGGCACGTATACTGGGTGGAGGAAAGAGTAAGACAAATACCTTCTCCCTATGGGGTAGGAGTGGAGACAGGTATACTGCTCAGGAGGACCTGAAATCCATTAAAAGTTACAACTTGGGGGAGGGAAGGATGAGGGTCTGGTTTTTCTGTTTCTGCATTTTAAGACCCTCCTTGGTTTTATCTGCTCTTTCATCCTTGGGTCACCACAGAAGTGTAAATTAAAGCCACAATGAGATACTATTTCTCGCCTATCAACATGGCTAAAATTGAGTGACAATGTTAAGTGCTGATGAGGATACAGAGCAACTAGAATTCTGATACACTGTCAGAGGATGCACAGCCACTTTAGGAAAAGATGCACAGCCACTTTAGGAAAAGATCTGGCAGTCCCTTGAAAAACTAAACATACATCTACACTACGCCAGCAATTCCACTCTTAGGTATACCCAAGAGAAAAGAAATGTCCAAACAAAACTTTGAACACAAATGTTCATGTAAGCTTTATTACTAAGAGCCAAAGACTGGAAACAACCCAAATATTCATCAGCAGGAGAATGGATAAACAAAACTGTTGAATACTCTTAAAATGAAACAATACTAAGCAATGAAAAAGAACAAGCAACTGATATAACAAGACTGAATCCCAAAAACATGTTGGGCAAAATAAGCCAATCACAGTAAGAATACATGTAGTATATGCATGCTGTGCCTGTCTCACCTATATGAAATTCTGAAACACACACAACTAATCTACAGTTATAGAAAGCAAGCGGCCTGAAGCCAGGGATGCTGCTGAGGAGACTGCAAATGGTAATGAGGGAAGTTCTTCGGGGGTATAAATGTTCTCTCTTGACTGGGGTAGTAGTTATGTTAAGTGTATACAGTTTTCAAAACTCAAATAGTATACCTGAAATGAGTACATTTTATTTCATGTATAAGCGTCAATAAGCTGATTAATAAAAACAAAACAAACAAAAAAACACATACACACTCAACAGAATGGCCAAAATGAAAAAGACTGGCAAAGCCAAGAGGCTATCTGGAGCTCTCCATACTAGAGGTGGGCATCTAAATGGACAGAAGGGCTTGGGAAACAGCCTACCAGACCTACTGAAACTGAATATATGCCTATCCTCTGACCCAGTAATTTCACTCTGGGCTTTTTATAACTGAGAGACCGAAGTGCTTATGTTCACCTTAGAAATGTTATTCATAATAAAAGCCCAAAATGGGAAACAAGCCAAGTAATGTGTCAACAATAAAATAAACATAACTATATACCCAATGGATTAATGGACCAAGGGGGGAAACTGTTATATACAAAAAATGGGGAGTTTCACAGATACAGACATGACAGGGGTGGGGGCAGAAATATAAGAGTATATATTAATACACGCTGTACAACTCAATCTATGTAAAATCCAAAAACAGCCATAACTAAACAACAGTTAAAAGAAAAAAAAAAGAGGCCAGAAGAGACATCCGGGAGGGTTTACTGACTGGGTGAGGCACAGACGAGAGAACGCCCTCAAGGGGCTCTAGCATCTTCTCTATCTTGATCTGCGTAGTGGTTACACAATGTAGTATATACCTATGTAAAAAAAAAATCATTGAGCTGTGCACTTAAGACTGGTGTTCTATACTGTTTGTAAGTTAAATACTTACACGTGTATGTATGTGTATATACACACACTCAAAGCTGCCCTGTAACCAATCTTTGTCCATCCCTTGAAGCTGGAAGCTTTTACACAGTATCCAGGTGTGGTTTCCACTGGTGTGAGTCACTCTCTCTCCCGGCCTACTCATTTCCACGTTCTTCGTGTCTGCCTCCCTCGGGTTATCTGAGCTGCAGTGCTACGAGCTATCTGGAGCAGTGGCACTGGCACAGAACTGGGTAAAGTTGTGCCCTAACCAGACAGGGAAGATGCCCAAAACACTTCTTAACAGTATATAAGACTTTCATAAAGGTGTAACTTTAAGTCTACGGTGCAATCCCTTATTGATTCACTATCCTATTGATTAAATTCTTGCTGAGATTGTGGAAAAAACGCAATACGAGCAGACAGCATTTGAAAGTAAGTTCCAGCATTACTAATACTTTGCTTGGAAGTTTAGTTCCCTAAAGTTTACAAGTAACTTTCAGGAATAAAGCCATATCAGAGACCTTGTTGAAGCATGCTATTGTGTATATTACTAAACACAGTGACAATGCATGAAACTATTACTACTGTCTTCCAAAATTAACCAACAGATTAAAAAATATGTGGCTAACTTCCAGAAACCATGGTTAACTTCCAGATACTGATTTATGCGTACAAAGCTTCTTACAAACTGTACTTCATGTTTTAAGAGTCTGATTTACATTCTTTTCAATACATACACAGAAACTCATATCAATACCATCTACCCATTCTGCATTTAAAAAGTCTTACTTTCTCCTCTTCTGCACCGTTACTATCTTGTGATTTCTTCCCTGAAACGTAACAACAGTCTATTAACTGGTCTCCCTGCTCCACTGCATCCTCCAAACTTGACTGCCAGAGTGATCTTCCTAAAGCACAGATGTTGCTCAAACTCTTCAAGTCACCTCTCATCTCACATTACACCCACTACTCTCATCCTTCCTTTCCTACAGGGAGGATTAGTTCAAAAGAAAGTCTTACAGGAGCTATGGTGAACTGAAAAGGACGAGCCTTGGCTCAAAAAGCAGCCACGACTCAGCTCCAGTTTTCAGATAAACCAGTGTTTTGACAGGAAATGTCTCAATTTTTAAAAATCTATGTGGATCAAATAAATTACATCTTTGGATCTCCATCTACAGGCTGCTGCTGCGGCTGCTGCTGCTAAGTTGCTTCAGTCGTGTCCGACTCTGTGTGACCCCATAGACGGCAGCCCACCAGGCTCCCCCGTCCCTGGGATTCTCCAGGCAAGAACACTGGAGTGGGCTGCCGTTTCCTTCTCCAATGCATGAAAGTGAAAAGTGAAAGTGAAGTCATCAGTCGTGTCCAACTCTTAGCGACCCCATGGACTGCAGCCCACCAGGCTCCTCCGCCCATGGGATTTTCCAGGCAAGAGTACTGGAGTGGGGTGCCATTGCCTTCTCCGATCTACAGGCTACCTGTCTGTAACTTTTGACCTAAAGGATAACCCAAGATTTGATTATAATCTCTTTGCAATCTGCAATCTACCTCAATTCCTTCACACAAACTACACCACAACAATCCACATAACTACTTACTCGTACCTCCTGACAGACAACACACACTACAGCCCACCAGCTACTACTGTTCACTCACCTACCTTTGCTATGAAATCCCTCTTCCAACCCAGTACATCCACATCCATTTTGCTCAGGCCTCAAAGGATAACTTTTAAAATTTTTCTTTATAAAATTTCCTTTTTTATCTAGCTTCCACACATTGAATATCCACCTTTCATGATCCTTGGCAGTTTTCACATTGTACTACAGTTTTTAACATAAAAGATTGCAAGATTCTGGAAACAAGATATATACCTGATTCTGTTTTGTATTTCCAACATGATCAAACAAAACCTGCTGATTACATGCTTAATAATTAATGACTAGAGCTATTTATCTGCCTATATGCATGGCAATTAGTACTTCAACTAGATGGCCATTACACAGTATGATCCCTAGGATTCTGACAATTAAAAGGCTAACAGGTTCAGAAAAATATCCCTGTAATATTAACTTTGACTCAGAACTAACATGAACCCATGATTCTTTCCAAATACATATTTTAGTTCTGCCTACTGAAAAGATCTAGAAGCAACAAAACCCAATAGTATTGATTTTGGTTTCTAAACACCATGCTCCACTAAAAGGAACCAGAGCGTCTTACTCTTTACCAACTATGAACTATACGTCCGTTTCGTCTTCTGGTTCCTTGTGTGGTTTTGACTACCTGAGTCCAATTTTTCCTTCGTCCTCGATGGGACTCCCCGAGAATGATCGGTTTAGACTTGTGGGTACTTCTGACATTAACTGACAATTGTGTGACTTATTTGTAGATACTTCTCATGTCACTATGTGTTTTCCTTCCTCTTTGTCCCTACCGGAGCCACTTACGATCGATTATTTATGTCTGCTTTACTGTCTTCCGGTTTTAAAACATTGTGTGAAAACTTGACTTGACTTGACTTGACTATAACATTATTTACTAAAGTCCGAGTCCTTCGACTTTGGTGTCCCACTTTCCGATATTACATTGTCCAATAAATGTTCCATGACTTTATGATAAGGTATCTCAGGAAAGATTATTGTCTACTATTTTGACATGGAATTACCTCTCTAGACTTACGACGGTGGAATCTGTTTCCCTAGTTTAAATCGTGTCGAGTATTACCCTATTGAACAGTAAACTCCACGGAGGGTTGTACTGAGTTGGGTTTCATGTGAAGTGGATACTACTTCGTGAGAACAGTTTTTACAAATTTACTCGACGTCAGTTCGGAGAGTTTATTGAAGGTCAAATGTCCTTCAGTCCTCGATCTCTTCGTTCGAGTTATTGTGGTACTCCTTTACAAGTTTGTTCACTTCTTACAACGTGTAGGATGTCCTGTTGACTTGACCTGAAATTTTTTTTTCTTTCAGTTAGCGTTTTCTGTCTTTTCCCGTCTCTCTGACAATTTTACTTTTCTTTAATTTTTCTGTAGCATTGATTTATGTTTCCCCAATAAAACAAACCTTGGACCAAAAACCAAAAAATTTCTTCCACACGAGCTTTTCTGTAAGAACCCTGTCGACATTTTTAAATTGACTTATAATATAATGCCTTAATGAAAGTAAAAGATTCTATTTTTATCAAAACACCAAAAATAAAATACATATTTTACATATACTGATATAAATTATAAACCAATATTATACCTCTATATATGATATATGTACCACGTATATAATACACACACAACCGAAAATCTCTCCTCTCCAATAAAAATAAGAATTTTCCATGTACGACTTTATAAATCTCTCACTCCATATCACAGATGTTTCATGAAGGTTTAACAAATTGTTGTATTTTCTCATGAATGAACCCCTCTCCTGTGTTTTCCCTCCTCCCACCCTTCCCTTCTGGTTCCACCCTCGTCTCTTTACTAAGTTTGTTCCCTTTTTCAATCATTGACAACTCGGATCCACCTCTCTCATATGTCCACAAACAACATGACAAAAAAGGAGTTGAGAGTATATTTAATTTAAGAAGTATTATTTTTCAATACTCCTTTCATTTTCTTGTTAAATTTTTCGTTGGTCAAATCTTTGTCACATTGCGACAATGTGTCCAATGTAGACAGGAGGTGATGGAAGTCCTCAAACAGGTTTGAGTGCAGGTAACTCAGTCACTACGGGAGGTTGATCGTAGGAAACGGCGGGGAAGAGGAAGACGGAAGGTAGAAAGGGTCGTAGTTCCAGAAAAGGTTACTCATCCGAGAAAGGTATTCCACCGGTTGCACGACCTCAAAGTCGAAGTCGGGAAGATTATTTATAAGTAGTAAGGGAAATCCTAAAATTTATCGAGTCGACCTTAGGGTAGCGGAGGTGATCGAAACAAGGATCGTTACGAGGGATCCTCTTCCTTTACCGTTGGGTGAGGTCATGAGAACGGACCTTTTAGGGTACCTACCTCCTCGGACCATCCAACATCAGGTACGGGTCGCTAAGAGTCGGACACGACTAAGCGACTTCCCTTTCACATTTCACTTTTATGCCTTGGAGAAGGAAATGGCAACCCACTCCAGTGTTCTTGCCTGGAGAATCCCAGGGACGGGGGAGCCTGGTGGGCTTCCGTCTATGGGGTCGCACAGAGTCGGACACGACTGAAGCGACTTAGCAGCAGCAGCAATGCTCCCTAACGCCCACTCGACCTCATATTCCAGGTGGTCCAGCTCTAGGTGAGTGACCACACCTTCATGGTTATCGGGATTGGTAAAACCTTTTCTGTAAAGTTCTTTGGTGTATTCTTGCCATTTGTTCTAAATCTCTTCTGCTGTTAGGTCCTCACCGTTTCTGTCCTTTATTGTGCCCATCCTTGCATGAAATGTTCCTGAAATGTTCCTTTGATGCCTCCAATTTCCTTAAAGAGATTACAAGTCTTTCCCATTCTACTGTTTTCCTCTACATCTTTGCACTGTTCATCTAAGGCCTCCTTATTCCTCCTTGCTATTCTCTGGAACTCTGCATTCAGTTGGATTTATCTTTCCCTTTCTCCCTTGCCTTTCCCTTCTCTTCTTTCCACAGCTATTTGTAAAGCCTCCTCAGACAACCACTTGCCTTCCTGCATTTTTTTCCCCTTGGGATGGTTGAGTAGCTGACACTAAAGAGAATGGGAAACTTCTTTTTACTGTATACTCCTTTTTGCACCTTATAACACAGACATATATGATGTATTCAAAAAAGTTTTTTTGGTTAAGTATTGATTGTAGCTATAATGAAACCATCATATCTTCATGCTTTCATGATCAAAGCCTAATTACAGTGGAGTTATAGTTCACCTGAAAATTACAGTCTCAAGTCTTTGCATAAGGTGAAAATAGTATATGGTAAAAATCTGCCTTAAAAATTTCTTAAATATATGCCACACTGGACCAGCACATCATCTCAATTATTTCTACACAGCTAATTTTCACACAAGCACTTGAACAGTTTGCTGTTTCTTCAACTGACTGACTAGTAGATGCTGAATAGCTGGTTTCTACTCAGGCCTCCTGCTGTGATGTTAAAAATTTGTCTCATCACAGCTAGATGTGAAGCATTCAGGAACTGAGACAGGTTGAGAGAAGAACAAATTTCCATTTCCCATTTCACACTTAATCCAGACGTTCACTGTTTCATTTCCCCTTGTTTTTGTCACTGGATGTAAAAAGTGAATTTGACAAATCTACGAATGGACAGAGGAGTCCACTGGGTTGCAGAGTCGGACACAACTGAGTGAGCACACATGTAAGATGTGTAATGACAAATGGCTCTTTTAAAAATACATTTCAAAAACTGTATCTCTTTTAATGAAATAAATTGTTACAGTGGAAAAAATATCACAATCCAAACATAATGGGCTAATGTGAAGATTGGGAATAGGCTGTCAGAATTCCCAGATCAATGTGAAAAAGAGAGAGTAGTAACACCCCTTGTTCAACATCATAACCTGAGCTGTAGCCCATTTCTTTATATTAGCATTTCCAGGCATAGATATAAATTCCTCAAATCTTTATTTACTCTTATTAATCTTCAGTTCACTTGCTCAGTCGTGTCCGATTCTTTGCAACCCCGTGGACTGCAGTACGCCAGGATTCCCTGTCCATCACCAACTCCCAGAGTTTCTCAAACTCACATCCACTGAGTCGGTGATGCGATCCAACCATCTCATCCTCTGTCGTCCCCTTCTCCCACCTTCAACCATTCCCACCATCAGGGTCTTTTCACTCAGTCGTGTCCGACTCTCTGCAACCCCATGGACTGTAGTCTACCAGGCTCCTCTGTCCATGGGATTTTCCAGGCAAGAATGCTGGAGTGGGTCGCCATTTCCTTCTCCAGAGGATCTTCCCGACCCAGGGATTGAACCCAGGTCTCCCACATTGTAGGCAGACGCTTTACCGTCTGAGCCACCACGGAAGTCTGATAGATTCCTCAAATCTTTATTTACTCTTATTAATCTTCAGTTCAGTTCAGTTGCTCAGTCGTGTCCGATTCTTTGCAACCCGTGGACTGCAGTACGCCAGGATTCCCTGTCCATCACTAACTCCCAGAGCTTTCTCAAACTCACGTCCACTGAGTCGGTGATGAGATCCAACCATCTCATCCTCTGTCGTCCCCTTCTTCCATCTTCAATCATTCCCAGCATCAGGGTCTTTTCCAGTGAGTTAGCTCTTCGCATCAGGTGAGTAATGTATTAGAGCTTCAGCATCAGTTTTCCCAATGAATATTCAGGACTGATTTCCTTTAGGATGGACTGGTTTGATCTCCTTACAGTCCACATTCTCAAGAGTCTTCTCCAATGCCACAGTTCAAAAGCATCAATTCTTTGGCAATCAGCTTTCTTTATAGTGTATCTCTCACATCCATCCATGGCTACTAGAAAAACCAAAGCTTTGACTAGATGGACCTCAGTTGGCAATGTAATGCCTCTGCTTTTTAATACGCTGTCTAGGTTGGTCATAACTTTCCTTCCAAGGAGCAAGTGTCTTTTAATTTCATGACTGAAGTCACCATCTGCAGTGATTTTGGAGCCCCCCAAAATAAAGTCTGTCACTGTTTCCGTTGTTTCCCCATCTATTAATCTTCTAATTCCACTAAATAAAGTTAGCTACCACTTGAGGCTAAATAAAAACTCCCAAACCTTTCTTTCTCTGCTCTCTCTGGTGACTTCCCAATCAATATTCTTACTAGATACTTCTCCTTTTAGAGGATTCACCCACAGGCAACTCAAATTCATTAACTCAACTCACTCCTTTCTCCTCCCTCCACACTCTCCAGTCTATTCTTCTAGTCTTGCCTATCTTGGAAAAGAGAACAAATATCCATTCTGGTGCCCAAGGCAAAAATCTAAAATTTATATTATATCCCATCCATCTTTTACTCCTATAACCAATCCCCAAGTCTGGCAGGTCCTACCACCTACATCTCTTTTAAGTCCACCCCACCTCTACCATGCCCATTGTCAACGCTTTGGTTTACCTTAATCATTGCTTACTTGAGCTAACTAACTTGTCCCCTTGCCTTGAGTCTCTTCAATCCATCTTGCAGACACCTGAAAAGTTAACTTCTTAAATGCAAATTTGGTTACACCTCACTCTCTACTTAAGGAACAAAAGGCTCAAGAACAAGTCCCAAAACAATGATACAGTGAGCTAAAAACAAGCTCATTTAATAATATGAAGTAATACAAAGAGAATTTATCAGGCATTTTTATATGAGTATGTTCCTATTCTACCCCACACTATGGGACCAAAGTAAATAAGCTAATAAGTGTATTTCAGTAACAAGAGGCCTCAGGGAAGCAAGGAAAATTCAACTGCCTTCTAAGAGACAAAAATGAACACAAAATGGATCCTAACAGTGATAAAAGTGCCTTAAGGAAAAAAAGAGCTTCCCAGATCTGTAAGACAAGACTGCATTCAAGCTGAATGTATTAACATGCCTAAAATGAATGTCATAATCAAAAAAGGACATGGGAAGTAAAAGCCAGCACAGAAGTTGCAAGAAGACAGGGAAATCACCCACCCTTAAAGGAGAGATGAGTGAGGGCGCCTCAGTCTCAGGCCAGCAAATACATACCTCTCCTGGCAAGTCCATGCCAGCTAACCCACATGACTGGCTTGGGTCTTCAGGCCCTTCTAACCAGTGTTTCTTATTTGAAAAACTTAAACTGGCATGCTGAGTAGGACCTAATAAGCAAATCTACCAATCAGAAAAGTCTACATTAATCACACCAACATGCACATATCATTATAAATTAAGAAACTGGAATTCTGATTTTACATATTAGTCTTATAAGTCCAACCATGGGATAAGGAGCTGGCTTTCAGCAAGCTGACAAGATTAGATTCCTAAGAGTTAAGTCCAGAATCAGACATAAGATGAAGTTAAATTCTAAACTGTATTTGTGGCTATTCAAATTAAAATTTAAAATCCAGTTCCTCAGTTACAGAGCCACATTTCAAATCAGTCACGTGCAGCTGGTGGCTATCATACTGAACAGCACAGATAATGAACATCTCCATTATCCAGAGAGTCCTAACTGGACAGCACTGCTCTGGAAGATAACCTTAAACTAAGCCTATTGTGAGTGCTCTCAGGAA
>SJYH01007241.1:56664-66948 GCA_006408735.1 Sylvicapra grimmia
CCGTCACCCCAGCCCCCTGGGATTATGGCTCCAAGCAGCTGCTGGTGCTCAAGCCCTGTGTCAGGCTCCTCTCTGGGGGACCTAGGATAAGACCTTTGGCAGTTAAACCCCTCCAAATACCGTCATGCTCAGATGGATTTTCTCATCCCCCGTTCAGTCACCTCTCTGCTTAAAACAGCAACGGCCACTCACAAGAACCCCTTCCAGGCGCCCCTGCCTCCAGCCTCTGGGTCCCCTTCTTCCTCCTGCTGTTTACATGCAACCCTCCTGCCCACGCCCTCCTGAGCCTCCCTCCTCCCGTGACTGCACCTGAGTCTGCACACTGCCGACCTCCAGATTGTATCTCAAAGCCTGAGACGACTGAGAACAAACACCGAAGATGGGATGGCCCTCTCTGGCAGGTTTCGATGGGAGCGACCCAGTCGAGGTCTCTTCCACCCATCAATGATCGGAGCCCGACGCCTGNTTAAAACAGCAACGGCCACTCACAAGAACCCCTTCCAGGCGCCCCTGCCTCCAGCCTCTGGGTCCCCTTCTTCCTCCTGCTGTTTACATCAACCCTCCTGCCCACGCCCTCCTGAGCCTCCCTCCTCCCGTGACTGCACCTGAGTCTGCACACTGCCGATCTCCAGATTGTATCTCAAAGCCTGAGACGACTGAGAACAAACACGGAAGATGGGATGGCCCTCTCTGGCAGGTTTCGATGGGAGCGACCCAGTCGAGGTCTCTTCCACCCATCAATGATCGGAGCCCGACGCCTGACTGGGAGGAGCCCAGTGGGGCAGGGCTCGGGGATGCAGAGACCATCAGACCGCAGAGAAAGGGCCTGGAAGAGACGGAATTCCCAGGGCTGGGGGACGAAATTTGAGCCCACCCTCTAGGATCCCTCCGCACACCGCCCTCTCCAACTTGGCAGCTTCTCCCACCTGCCCTGCCATCCTGAGTATCACTGACTGGCCTGACAGAGGCTCTCAGCTACTTGCCCCACATGCTTCTAGGTTAATTTCATGTCCTTTCAGAGAAGCTTTTTTTTTTTTTAACATGGAAGTAATCCATGTTCCCTGGAGAATTCAGACAGCTAGGATGAGCAAACGGAGAGCAGCACCTCGTGTGAAGCAAGCCCTGGAACGCTGATGGATGTCTTCCTGTCTCCTCCGTGTCGACACATGCTCGCCTTTATAAACCCTGTACCGAGCTGCGATGATGCTTAAAGCTCTTCCTTGTCACTTAGAGCTATCCTGTGAATTTCTTTCCATGGTATTAAGTCCCCTGTCAGGAAGCATTTAACGGGAGGCTTCCTGTGTGCTGTTTTGGATCTGTCAGGAATTCTCTGTTCCTTATGAATTCCTGAATATTCAGGAATTAAGAGGAGAGGCAAGCCTCTCCCGGGGGCTGAGGAATCCAGGCATTTCCTTCATTAGTTTTTCTATATGGTGATATGTACCCTCTTCCTTCTTGTGAGCCATACGGTAAAAGTGATTGTTTACAACTCTCTCTCTCTTAAATATGGGTCGCCTATGTTTTGTAAGTCTGGAATTTTAATCTTTATCTTTGCTGAGAATAACTGCCTTATAAGACAGTATATATGCCCACAGCATGCTGATTAAAACACCTTTGCTCCATCAGAGCTCTGGTCCCCCTGTCTTTCTCCCTCTCTCACTTTTTCAGGCTGATCCCCTGGAGCGCAGAGGCTCTCTGAGTTCACTTTCCTACCCGGGCTTCTAAGACCCTCTCGAGAAGGCGCTCTGCACCTTCACCCCATTGAGAGGGCGCCCGAGGCCTTCGTGAACAGAGCAAGCCCCGTGTAGGGGCTTTCTTGGCTTTCTGCATAAACCAAGGAATATCAGCCTCTTTCTCCTTTACTTTCTTATCGGTCGACTCCAGACCACCAGGTTCCAGTTCATTAAAGGACATCAACAGTCCTCTATGTTTGTATACTTGGAGATATACAGATATCCATGTATCTTCCAATCACTGTTGGACACTTTTAGCTAAATCTTTATCAACATCCACATTTATTTTGTTAGAATGAAGCTCTAGAGGTGGGGGTCACAAGATGAAAATACGCAAAACGTTCAGGTAAAATAACTAGTATGTGTCTAGTTAAGTACCTGTCTGAAGGTTTCTGCCTGTTGACACCGCTGTTTAAGTGCTCACTTCGCATTTGCTGTTACAAAATGGGTAGAGAAGGCATCAGACTTCTCTTATTGTTAGGGAGCGGGGTGTTGCGTCATGTTCACAGGGCATTTCTCCCTTTGTGCTCCCTCTTCATGTCCCAGCCCGCCCCACTCTTGGAATGTTCATCTTTGTCTCTCTTCTTGAAAGCAGCGTACCTGTGAAGGAGACCCAGATTTCCTGAGACGCGACGACCTTCCCCAGTCATTCAACTCATTTGTCTTTTTACACACCAGGAGGCCCCAGTCCTCCCCTTACTGCAACCCCGTATCGGGGCCAGACTGCCTTCAATGCTCTTCCTTTTGAGGTTAAGATCTGTCTGTGACGGGCACAGCTCTTAAATCTCAAGAGACTTGCTCAGTGTTTACCCCGTGTGACTCCCAGCCCAGTAATGTGTCTCCACCGCTTCGGAGAGTGCTCTTACCCCTGGTTCTCGGTTGGCCCCCTGCCTGCGCCACCGCAGAAACAGGCTGCCGACTGCCATCCTCATAAACAAGGAGTGGCTCCTGAAGCTCATGTCAATGGAGTCCTGTAGTATCTAAGCTTCCGGATCAGACGTTTTTTACCATGTTTTGACGTCCATCGATCTGTGATCTATGTCAGTAGTTCATTCTTTTTATTACTGAGCCGTCTAGTCAAGGCTATGGTTTTCCCAGTGGTCATGTATGGATGTGAGAGCTGGACTGTGAAAAAGCTGAGCACCGAAGAATTGCTGCTTTTGAAGTGTGGCGTTGGAGAAGACTCTTGAGAGTCCCTTGGACTGCAAGGAGATCCAACCAGTCCATTTTGAAGGAGATCAGCCCTGGGATTTCTTTGGAAGGAATAATGCTAAAGCTGAAACTCCAGTACTTTGGCCACCTCATGCGAAGAGTTGAGTCATTGGAAAAGACTCTGATGCTGGGAGGGATTGGGGGCAGGAGGAGAAGGGGACGACCGAGGATGAGATGGCTGGATGGCATCACGGACTCGATGGACATGAGTTTGAGTGAACTCCGGGAGTTGGTGATGGACAGGGAGGCCTGGCGTGCTGCGATTCATGGGGTCGCAAAGAGTCGGACACGACTGAGCGACTGAACTGAACTGAACATTTCCTTGCAGGAAGATGTCCCACTTGGGATTTATCTAGTTCCTGGCCAATGATACCCCAAATTGTAACACAGTCAAATTTATCAACATTTTCCTTTACAACTGTGGGCAGTGTCCTATTCCATAACCCTAGAGAGACGTCAGCTAACAGCTTTTTCTTAATACTTCTATGGCCTTTATTTGTTAACACTTAAATCTTTACTCCATCTGATGACGTAGGAATTCAGCTTCATTCATTTCTGTCTGAATGACTGACAAGGGTCCTACCACACCGTCTTCTCACTGATTTGTAAAGCTGCCTTTATTATATTTTAAATCCTTACAGGAGTGATGTTCAAAATATTTAGAAATTGGTGCTCACACAGAGCGCACATACTGGTTGGATATCTGATAGAGTTCTTCCACTTGCTTGGGACTGTTTCTTTACTTTCTATTATTTTCCATTGTTCTCAGCCAAGACCAAGACCGTGCAATTGTCATTATGGAGCCTGGATAATATGTTTTGTTTTCTGGGAGCACAGTTTCTCTCTGATTTCTCTTCTTTTGGACTGTTCTCAAATGTATATCCTTCCAGCTGAATTAGTCAACCATTCTGTCAATTCCCATGAAGTCCCATTGGAATTTCATGTTACATTTAGGTATTGAAAACGTTCTTTTACTAATGTAGATTGGGAAACTTCCATTGTGTTTTTCTAATGCATATAAAGTGCTTAACACAATGGTTGCCACATGGCAAACATTCAATAAATATTAACATATATAATCATTGTTTAGAATATTGGTTTTTTTATCCCCCTGCATGGATCACAGCCTTATCCTAGAGCGGGAGCTTGCATAACTCGATGAAGCTCCGAGTCCTGCTGTGCAGGGTCACCAAAGATGGACGGGTCAGTGAGGAGTTCTGACAAAACGTGGTCCGCTAGAGGAGGAAATGGAAAAACCACTGTGGTATTTTTACTGAGAGAACCCCATGAACGGTAAGAAAAGGCAAAAAGATATGACACCAGATGAGCCTCCTGGGTTGGAGCGCGTCCAATATACTACTGGGGAAAATCTTTATAATTGAACACCTTGCTGAATGAATTCTAGACTTTTAATTTAATTTTTTCTGAGTCTTTAGTGGCATCTTTATTTTTGAGCACAGGACTTTTTTTTATTAACACCGGGATTTGTGTTCTTCTGAAACAAAGCCCTCCGAGTTGGGGCCCTGTGCGGCACCTTTGGAGGAAGCCTCACGAGGACCTTACTTGGTGGCCTGGCCATCCCTCCACCTTGAATCTCAGCCCCAGCCTTGGCGATCCCCCTCATAGTGTGCAGACCTGCGGTATTGAGCTCTTGCTACCTGCTGTGAACAGGTCTCCTTGAGGCAGACGGCGTCTCAGAGATCCGTGGACAGACACAGCTGCCCAGGCCCCCACGTTCCTCTTCTGCAGAAAAGGGAACTGGGCCTCATCCTTGCCAGGAGCTCTTGGGACTCCCGGGAGGCCTAAGTGGCAGAGAAACGAGCCTACTCATTTCTGGGCTGGGATTCTACCTTTTAATGAGTCCAGCTTAGAATCCACATCCCAGAACTCCTTGGTGAGACTTTGTGGCCCGTCTCTCTTGTTCTGCATTTAAATGAGTTTTACTAGACATATAGGCAGCATTTTCTCCTGACTGTTGTACCAATTAAATCATTTGTGAAATGACTTTGTACCTTGCTTTTTATCTAGATGTTCCTCAGCCTCTGGTCTTGTTTCACCTTCCATGAAAATCTGATAAGGGTACTGCTTCCATTACTGCCCAGGTCTCTAGTAGTCATTTCCTTCAGCTGTGTCTGTTTTAAATTTTTGCCATTCACCACGCACTTGCTTCAAAGTTAAGCTATCTCAGGACAGGCATTACTATTTACACTGCCCAAGGTCTGCTAATCATTGCTTGTTATTTCAAGACATTTTCAGTTCAGTTCAGTCGCTCAGTTGTGTCTGACTCTTTGCGACCCCATGAATCACAGCATGCTANGTTTTAAATTTTTGCCATTCACCACGCACTTGCTTCAAAGTTAAGCTATCTCAGGACAGGCATTACTATTTACACTGCCCAAGGTCTGCTAATCATTACTTGTTATTTCAAGACATTTTCAGTTCAGTTCAGTCGCTCAGTTGTGTCTGACTCTTTGCGACCCCATGAATCACAGCATGCTAGGCCTCCCTGTCCATCACCAACTCCTGGAGTCCACCCAAACCCATGTCCATTGAGTCAGTGATGCCATCCAACCATCTCATCCTCTGTCAACCCCATCTCCTCCTGCCCTCAATCTTTCCCAGCATTAGGGTCTTTTCCAGTGAGTCAGTTCTTCGCATCAGGTGGCCAAAGTATTGGAGTTACGTATTGCAAAATACTTTTTCATTTTGAAAATTGTGTTTTAACCCATGTAGCTACATTTCTCCTAAGAATCACCTACCAAGAATACTGAAACCAATCTCTGCTCATTTCCGAATGGAAAGGCCCTCATAAGGCATCACAGGTCTCTGTCAGCATCCTATTTATTGACTTTGTCAGATACTCCAACAGGTTTCAACTCTGTCTGTCTCTAGGGTTAGTCTAAGATTGACAGTTAAACTGGCCTATTCTTCAATTTAAACTCTGAAGAATTTAACAAAATAATCACAAAACATAACACAAAGTAGTGATTTTTATTAAAACAGAATTACTTCTACTTTTCTACTCTGAAAAAGCATCTGGGCCATGAAACTTGGAAAAGCTCAAGCTCTAAGCCAGTCAGGGATGAATGTTATCAGTGCCTTTTTTTCTTGGTGTAACAATGGCTATGAAGGCCTACAAGACCTTTTAGAACTAACACCCAAAGAAGATGTCCTCTTCATTATAGGGGACTGGAATGCAAAAGTAGGAAGTCAAGAAACACCTGGAGTAGCAGGCAAACTTGGCCTTGGAATGCAGAATGAAGCAGGGCAAAGACTAATAGAGTTTTGCCAAGAAAATGCACCGGTCATAGCAAACACCCTCTTCCAACAACACAAGAGAAGACTCTACACATGGACATCACCAGATGGTCAACACCGAAGTCAGACTGATTATATTCTTTGCAGCTAAAGATGGAGAAGCTATATACAGTCAGCAAAAACAAGACCGGGAGCTGACTGTGGCTCAGATCATCAACTCCTTATTACCAAACTCAGACTTAAATTTTGAAGAAAGTAGGGAAAACCACTAGACCATTCAGGTATGACCTAAATCAAATCCCTTATGATTATACAGTACAAGTGAGGAATAGATTTAAGGGCCTAGATCTGATAGAGTGCCTGATGAACTATGGAATGAGGTTCATGACATTGTACAGGAGACAGGGATCAAGACCATCTCCATGGAAAAGAAATGCAAAAAAGCAAAATGGCTGTCTGGGGAGGCCTTACAAATAGCTGTGAAAAGAAGAGAGGCGAAAAGCAAAGGAGAAAAGGAAAGATATAAGCACCTGAATGCAGAGTTCCAAAGAATAGCAAGAAGAGATAAGAAAGCCTTCTTCAGCGATCAATGCAAAGAAATAGAGGAAAAGAACAGAATGGGAAAGACTAGAGATCTCTTCAAGAAAATTAGAGATACCAAGGGAACATTTCATGCAAGGATGGGCTCGATAAAGGACAGAAATGGTCTGGACCTAACAGAAGCAGAAGATATTAAGAAGAGGTGGCAAGAATACACGGAAGAACTGTACAAAAAAGATCTTCACGACCCAGATAATCATGATGATGTGATCACTAATCTAGAGCCAGACATCTTGGAATGTGAAGTCAAGTGGGCCTTAGAAAGCATCACTACGAACAAAGCTAGTGGAGGTGATGGAATTCCAGTTGAGCTGTTTCAAATCCTGAAAGATGATGCTGTGAAAGTGCTGCACTCAATCTGCCAGCAAATTTGGAAAACTCAGCAGTGGCCACAGGACTGGAAAAGGTCCGTTTTCATTCCAATTCCAAAGAAAGGCAATGCAAAAGAATGCTCCAATTACCGCACAATTGCACTCATCTCACATGCTAGTAAAGTAATGCTCAAAATCCTCCAAGCCAGGCTTCAGCAATACGTGAACCGTGAACTCCCTGATGTTCAAGCTGGCTTTAGAAAAGGCAGAGGAACCAGAGATCAAATTGCCAACATCCGCTGGATCATGGAAAAAGCAAGAGAGTTCCAGAAAAACATCTACTTCTGCTTTATTGACTATGCCAAAGCCTTTGACTGTGTGGATCACAATAAACTGTGGAAAATTCTGAAAGAGATGGGAATACCAGACCACCTAACCTGCCTCTTGAGAAATCTGTATGCAGGTCAGGAAGCAACAGTTAGAACTGGACATGGAACAACAGACTGGTTCCAAATAGGAAAAGGAGTACGTCAAGGCTGTATATTGTCACCCTGCTTATTTAACTTATATGCAGAGTACATCATGAGAAATGCTGGACTGGAGGAAACACAAGCTGGAATCAAGATTGCCGGGAGAAATATCAATAACCTCAGATATGCAGATGACACCACCCTTATGGCAGAAAGTGAAGAGGAGCTAAAAAGCCTCTTGATGAAAGTGAAAGAGGAGAGCGAAAAAGTTGGCTTAAAGCTCAACATTCAGAAAACGAAGATCATGGCATCTGGTCCCATCACTTCATGGGAAATAGATGGGGAAACAGTGGAAACAGTGCCAGACTTTATTTTTTTAGGCTCCAAAATCACTGCTGATGGTGACTGCAGCCATGAAATTAAAAGACGCTTACTCCTTGGAAGAAAAGTTATGTCCAACCTAGATAGCATTTTCAAAAGCAGAGACATTACTTTGCCGACTAAGGTCCGTTTAGTCAAGGCTATGGTTTTTCCTGTGGTCATGTATGGATGTGAGAGTTGGACTGTGAAGAAGGCTGAGTGCCGAAGAATTGATGCTTTTGAATTGTAGTGTTGGAGAAGACTCTTGAGAGTCCCTTGGACTGCAAGGAGATGCAACCAGTCCATTCTAAAGATCAGCCCTGGCTGTTCTTTGGAAGGAATGATGCTAAAGCTGAAACTCCAGTACTTTGGCCACCTCATGCTAAGAGTTGACTCACTGGAAAAGACTCTGATGCTGGGAGGAATTGGGGGCAGGAGAAGGGGAAGGCAGAGGATGAGACGGCTGGATGGCATCACTGACTCGACCGACTTGACTGTGAGTGAACTCTGGGAGTTGGTGGACAGGGAGGCCTGGCGCGCTGCAATTCATGGGGTCCCAAAGAGTCAGACACGACTGAGCGACTGAACTGAACAATGGCTAGAGGGTGTTGGCTCAGCACCCTCCCTTAAGGCAACAATCTCTAATAACATCATTTTTGTCAGTCTGTCCACCGGATTTTTCTTCTCGACCAAGTTCCCCAGTTAAGAAGTGTTCCTGTTTTATCCGACCAGCCTGTATGTATATCCTCATCTGTGCCGCTGTGCTTAGTCGCTCAGTCGTGTCTCCCCTCTTTATGGCCTAAGGACTATAGCTGGCCAGGCTCCCCTGTCCATGGGGATTCTCCAGGCAAGAATATTGGAGTGGATTGCCATGCCCTCCTCCAGGAGGTCTTCCCCACCCAGGGATGGAACCCAGGTCTCCCGTATGGCCGGCGGATTCTTTACAGTCTGAGCCACCAGGGAAGCCCATCCTCACCCTACAATTCTGGTCTTCAGTTTCACGTTACAAAGCCTGTCACCTAAGGACATTTTACCTTTGAGGGGAAAAAACACCCTTGGATGCAGTGCTCAGGTGAGCTCCCCATATTCTGCTTTCTAGGAAAGAATCCGCTTTAGTTGAAACACAACACTGTTATCGAACAACATTTGGCTGTTAAATCTCGTTTTTTGAGCACGGGTCACCATGTTTGGTGTAACATATCCTGAAAGGTTCAAAGTCTCTTGCAGGGAATCAAGTTTCACGGAAGCGAAGTCATTCTGGAACCATAGAGATCCCAGGCAGCATTTTTACTACAGCAAGCGTTTTTTTTTTTAAACAAAACAGTTCCGAAAGGGCTGCCGTTTGAACACCACTGTTCCAGGTGCTTTCTTCTCTGGAGGCTCCATCCTTTGCAGGAGCACCCCCCCACGCCGGCAGGGCTGTCCCCACGCAGGTGTGACACTCGGGATGGGCTGCCCAGCGGGCTTCACAGCTCCGACCTCGCCGCAGACCCCATCACGCCCCCCGGGGTGCGACCCAAGGGGAGTCTCTGAAGGCCTCGAGAGGGCACGGCACAGACGCTGAGCACTCGGGGTGAACGGGTTGGCCGGGACCCCAGCCCGAGGTGCACGCGAGCCCGGAACGACCGGAAAGTGGGTGGGAGGCCGTCTGTGCGGCCTCCGCCCGGGACCAGGGAACTCGGACCAGACTCGGAGAGCGCTCGCGCAGCCCCTGGCCCTCCGCCGGCGCAGGCGCACTGCGCGCGCCCCGCGCCCGCCGGGAAGGCCGGCCGGCCGGGCTCCGCGCCCCCAAGGCCGCGTTCCCGCCGCGGGGCAGGGCGGGGCCCTCCGCGCCTGCGCACTCGGTCTTCGCACCGCCCCTGCGTCGCCGGGAGCAGGTCGCACCACGTGATCGCTGCCCGTACCCAAGATGGCGGCTGCGGCCGGGCCTCACCGGCTCCCCTCTTCAGCCCGCGCCTCAGCCTCCCCTCGCCAGGAGAGCGGCCCGTCTCACCGCTGGGCCCCGCGGCGCAGCTCTCTGGCGGCGGCGAACGAGGCATTCCGGGGCCACGGCCCGTGTTGACAGTCACCACCCCCTTGGACTCCCAACACTTTCCCAACCATCAGGCGCCCACCGGCTGGCGTCTGGAGCGTCCTCTGATAGCCCCGCCCCTGGGATTGGCAGCTTCGGCAGCCAATGGGAACCAGGAGGCGGGCGGGGGCGGAGCATCCCTGGCGTTCGGAGGGCGTTGGGCCTGGCGAGTTGGAGGCCGCGGGGCCGATGGGCGGGACCAAGCGGGGCTGTTCCCGCGACCCCCCAGTGGGCCAATGGGAGGGCCGCCGGGCGCCCGGGGAGGGCGG